>JABCKW010001085.1:0-16044 GCA_014824385.1 Fusarium cyanostomum
ACATGAGCCAACGGGTAATAACGATGCACAGCCCAGAGAGGCATGGCCTACCGCGTTTCGTTTTATTGGATTAGTACCTACCTAGGTAGGTAGATTACTCACCGTCTCCCTCCTCCGTAGATCAGCCGTGAATTGATGACTTCATCTGATTTGACGTCCCTGCTCCTGCACAGCTTTCTTTGGGTAGGATTGTGGCTTACACCTGATGCGGCTGGGGGCTGATCAGCCTCCGTCCCGTCATCATCCTCGGACACTTAAAACCTGAGCACTCCTCCGTAATAACAAGACCGCCAACCGGACTTTCTTCCAGATCCATCTTGCTTTCCTTTGCCGCACTCTGTTACTCAGCATTTCTCAGCCCGTCGGCAGTTGGACGTGCCCGTTGATCAACGGCCGCCACTGCCCCGATACACCGTCTCAAATCCTCACTCACCCCTCCCGCCTTCATCATCACCACCACCGCCGCCAAACATGGCACGGACTACATTCACGACAATCACCCCCTTGCCCTCAAACATCACCCGCCAGGTCGTCGTCGATTTTCTCCATGACCACCTCGAGATGATCGACCTCAACCCCCTCATCAAAGAGCGCCACCAAATTCCCCCTCCCTCACACGCCTCCGCCGAGGAGCAACGTTGCGTCTGGTTCTCCCTGACAGACCGCATCGACTATCTCCCCGGCGGCGTTGTATCCGGCCAGATCTCCTACACGTGCGCTTTTTACGATCTACCTGAGGGTCTGCAGACGCACTGCTACGCACCCATGGGACTCGATATCCGTGATCGCTGGTCCGTTGGCGGCTCCATGCCGGGAGAGCCACCGCAGCCTGTCGAGCTGGGCCTCGGCGCGCCAATGACGGGGCTTTACCTCCGCGAGGACGTGGATGTTCGGTGCAACATGCTTATGGCGGGCTTTGTCAAGAAGACGCTCAAGAAGTCTCATGGCTCGCTGGTGGACAAGCTTGCCCAGAAGGCTTCGATGGTGTCGGCCAACCAGTCCAGTCAGAACATTGTATCCAACTCGCCGGGGAGCTTTCAGACGCCAACCCCTACAGGATCTGACTCTTCCGGGATGGCGCCGCTGGGTCCTCTTCTCCCTCCACCTGATGCCCCGGAGCAGCGTGTGATATCCCCCGTTCTCTCCCCGTACGGCAGCGGGACACCTCCATCAAGCATGGGCGACGTCCATCAGCAGAGTAACGGTGGCCTAAGGCCCCCGGCGCAGCCTCAGCGGCTAGAATCGAATGGGTCTGGGCTTAGTTACTCCGGGACTGTCTACCGGGGCAACAGCAAACCTCAGGATTATGTCGAGTTTTCTGCGCAGAACCCTTTCGACAGTGGCAACACGCCACAAGACGACCAGCGGCATCCAGATTTGGACGGCACCAGCCATGGCTATCCCTATCAGCAACACGAGGAACTAGGCGCAGCAAAATTTCGTTGAAGCGCCTCCTTTATCTTCCCTATTAGCGGCATGGGTTTGGGTTCGGAGTCAAGGTGTCTTTTTCGGGCTGGGCTATGACGAATCTCTACGAGGATCAGTTACGAGCAGAACACAGAAGCATCATCTGAATGGGCATAATAATAAAATTGCGTCAGGTACCATGCGTATCTACAAGAATGATACAAATCATGTCCTCCTAACAATGCAAGTCCCTTCCGGATCTCCTTCTCCCTTTTACGAAGCAAAAACAAAAAGAAATCCTCTGCATTGCATTTCCCCTTTCCTTAAGAATCAAAAAGAGGAAAGGGGCAGCAAACCAGATCAACAACTCCTGAACCCCCGGAATAGAGGGTCTGCCTTCCTCTCCTCCCTTTCCAACCCACCGCCGTTCCTGAGACATGAGCCAAAGAGGGGCCGGCGAAAACAAGCTCTCCCGCTCTTTCTCGGTCTAAATGCGAGTGCAGAATTGCCAGAAAGTTGTGAGGAAATCATTAATACTCTAAGGATACGAAGAGAAGAAAAATGTCGTTGCGCGCGGAATCAGCGTGTACTCGTCGGATGCATCAGCCCAAGTTGATTGGCAGGCAGGTGGACAGGCATGTTGCTTTCTTGTGTCGAGGCTGGAATATTCTC
Organism: Fusarium cyanostomum; assembly: GCA_014824385.1. Lineage (NCBI taxonomy): Eukaryota > Fungi > Ascomycota > Sordariomycetes > Hypocreales > Nectriaceae > Fusarium > Fusarium cyanostomum. The sequence goes on from JABCKW010001085.1 coordinate 2,080, forward strand.
ATATAACTGGACGTTCTTGTCGTGGTCGAGCTTACAGAGCCAGGAGACCGAGGACAGCGGCCAGGCCGAGGCTAAGCTGGACGGCAACGGCGCCTGAGACGATGACGGGAGTTTCGTTAGGGCAGTGCTTGCCCTCGCAGCTGGGAGTTTGGGACTTGGCACCGCCGGTAGCGGGGGCTTTGGGAGTAGAGGGAACACCAGGCTTCTCGCCGTCGCCCATGATGGGAGGGCAGTGCTCACCCTTACAGCCAGTAGCGGGGGCTTCGGGGGTAGAGGGAACACCAGGCTTCTCACCACCGCCCATGACGGGAGGGCAGTGCTCGCCTTCGCAGACGGGTGTTTCGGGGTGGCCGGGAACGAACTTGGAAGGGGGGGCCGGGATCCAAGTGGGATGACCTGCCGGGTGAGTCTCAGTGACGGTGCAGGGGCAGTCGGTGATGGTCAGAGTGCAAGGCTCAGTGACGACGTAGTCGTGGCCGCCCATCTGGAAGTTGGTAGGACCGGGGCAGAAGGTGGTGTAAACGTCGTACACCTTGGTGACGGTGACGGTACCGTTCTTAACGACGGTGGCCATGGTAGGCTGAGGAGCAGGAGAAGCCACGGGAGTCTGCGCGGCAGCAAGGCCAGCAAGGGCGAGGAGAGTGGCGGCGTTGTAGGCGTACATGTTGAAGATTTTGTTGGTTTTCCTGAAAAAGAAGGTTTCGAGAAGAAGAAAAAGGTTCCGGGGGACAGAAGCGGTTGTTAGAAAGGCTGTTGGGGAGGTTCAAGAGAGTGACTTGGGCGAGGTTGTTTAACGAAAGTGGTTGAAACCGAAAAGGTTCGAGCAGAAGCAAGGGACAAATGATGCTGTGAGAATGAGGGTGAGGAGGGAAAAGTCAAGTCCAAGGCGTCGACGATGGCCTCTTTTATCAGTGAAGATGCAACGGTCGGCCAAGGCCAGAACTCTCCACAACTCTCCCGAGGAATTCACCTCCTCCCTTTTCCCCTGAAGAGGCTGCGACAGTCTCACCGCCCGTCCCGGCGCCTTCGAATGGTAAACAAGCGTATGGTCATGTTGGATCATTCCAATGCCCAGGGGGGAGATGAAGCCTCGTTCCAGGGAGACGGACTACGTTACATGGACAGATTGGCCCATCATTCCTTGGGGTCTGGTGCTATCTTTAGTCCGTCTAGCTTGAGCCGGAGCTGGTCACTCTCCCATTTCCAACCACCATCACAAAGAAAGCACGGGCTCAGGAGATGACGGATGGCCTCTTGTTGGACAACACCTCTGGAGGAAGATGAACCGGTGAAGCTGAGAACATGGCCTCCATCCGTGTATCACTCTGGCCCCCACTTTATCAACCTCCAGTGTCTTTCCAGTGTCTTGAGCTCAACGGCAGTCACCGACAACGTTTTCACGACCAATTGTTGACCGTTTCGTATCTACCCTAAAGCAAGATTTGGATTGAATTATCCTCTGTTTTGCCATGCATTGTCGGCTGAATTGTTGTGAGCAAGGCAGCCGCACGATGTGAGAATGCTTGATCGTCGCTCACTTCTGTCTGTAGTTCCTGCCAACCAAAACTCACATGTATTCAAATTTATTAATAACGTGCTATGCTCAGTGAGGTCCAATCTGGAGGGGCTAGCGTTCTCCATTCCACATTTCAGTAACCAGTAAAATGCCACCACAGTAGAGGCAGGTCTATCAAGCGGCCACATCTTGGCCTCAACAATGTGATACAGTCAGTCTCAGTATTTGATAAACCAACGGTTGGTCTTTGATTGGTTCCTAATCGCGTACGGTAAAAATGTTCTCAGCCTCGCCCCCCTCAGCACAACAGCCTGATCACATCAAATCACATCAAATCACCTTGTCCCACTTAGTCCAGAAACACCAACATTCTTCACTACAATCAAACCAAGCCTAAGCATTCCAATCTGCCCTCAAGTCAACCCAGCTCGACCCATAACCCAGGTCCTACCATGCCAGCAAGTGCCGCTTTGCGAGCCAAATCATGATTCATTCGCAATCGTCCTTGTCCTGATTGGCATCCCATCCCTCGACTTCCGAGGTTCACGAGCGGGTCACATATCACAGAAACACACCACCCAAAATAGCTTCATTTTGAAATTTCTTTTCTTTCCTTTTCTCTCGATATAATTTGCGGAGAGGCTGCCCAGATTTCTTTTTCTATGTACAATTGTATTTCAGCGCTGGCCCGCCGTGTACCCGACTCCTTCCAATGCAATGCATTACTTTCGGCCCCAGTTTGCTCTGAACATGGTCCCGTTAAGCCGTGACAAAATAAAAGTGAAGATAAAACAAAGGTACAGAAAAAATAAGAAAGAGAATGCCACCCATTTTTTGTAATGACATCTTTCGCGCTTTGCAAAGTCACTCCATCCATCCGTCGTAATCATCTTGGATTCCCGGCCGTTGGTCGTCAATGCACCCACCTGCCTCTCGTTTCTATGCCTTCGCGATCCTCGTTCGCTTGAGCGCGATGCTTGACTCGGCCCGAGGCCTGTTCGCAGGACCCGGGACGCACCAATTCACGCAATTCCGATCTCGCAGTGCACCATCTCACTCAGCCGTGTATTCGTTCAGCCACCGCTTCATATCTGAAGCGTGTCCCCGGGTGCCTCCGAGGGTTCCCGGAATAGAAGAAAAGAGTAACGGAGAGCGCCGACAGAGCAAAGTCCGGCACTGGTAGGTGGAAGGCTAGGAAGCGGCCGAAGCGTGGTCCGAGGGCGCCCCAAGGGACCGTTGTCGGATAGTCACTGGAGAAGAAAATAAAGCAAAAAATGTTCAAAGAAAACCCAAAAACACCGATAATGCATGACATGGTGTGGCTCTAAGTGGTATCGGTTCGATAGTGGCAAACACTTTGGTAGCCAAATCAATCAATGGATTGTATGCAAATGACTCGTGAAATGAGGCATATGGCGTGCATGGATGAGTCGTGCCCGCAAGGGTCCTACAGCTCCGAAGCTCAGGCCCCTGGTCAAGTTCGCTAGTGAGGTCGGCATTCGGCATCGGAGCCTCACTTCCGATTTGACCTGCTCTGGCTCCGTTCGGGGCCGCGGCCGAGGAGGTCAAATTCGTAGTTTCGCAATTGCTGCTCGTACTTGGAGCTGCGAAGGAATTTCGGCACCGAGTCCTGTTGTGTGTCAGCGGCCGGTCGGCTTGTCCGAGAACGGGATCGGGGCCTTGGGGGCGGGCCTGGGCCAAACTTACACTAGCCATCAGCTTGAACACGGCATTTTGAGCGTCCTCAAACAAAGATGTCACCTCCTGGAGCGTGTCAATCATGGCCACATCCTGGCCAACAGCCTTGGTCATTCGAGTCGCCAGGTTATTGCGCAGTTGGTGATCAATATTCAGCTCGCAAGGGGATCCCGGAGCCAGGAAGGCGTTGTAGATGCCGTACGCCTGAGCCATAATCTCCTTGATGCCGTCCATTGCGTTGGTGTTGGGAGTCTTTTGAGCGGCGCGAGTAGCAGCCTTGCAGCTACGGACAAATTCGTCGACATCCTGGTAGAATGACAAGTTCTCCTCGCAGTGTGTATCCCGGAGTTGCTCGCGGAAGAGGAGACGGAGCGCAGGGTCATTCAGGATCTTGTCCAGTCGCTGAGTGTTCGAGTCCCTGGTAATGCCGTTCCGCTGGGAAGTAGCACCACCTTCGCTCTCTGATGCCCTTCCTCGAGAGGCAGCGCCGCTGACAATGTCCTTGCCTCGTTGAGAGAGCTGGTAGATAGCATACTTGGTGGGTTGGAAGACGTTGCATCCGGGGTTCTGGGACATGTATGCTCGGTCCTGGGCCACGGGCTCCATCAAATCAAACTCGACGAAAAGGGTAGCGACCTCGACGGTTTCCCGCTTGTCAACAATCGTGGAGCAGTCCATAAGCCAATCTGTGGCGGCTTTGCCAGTGAAAGTGTCACGATACGTCTTTCCATTGACCTTGCGCTCGGCCGCCATCTTGACACCAGTAAGGCCATCCCGGTAGTCATGCAACGAGTCCGAGTCAGCGGCGTTGACAGTAGGCTTCACGTTGCGACCCTCCGCACCGGCGAAGCGGCGGAAGATGACCTCAATGGTGCCCTGATCATGGAGAAGCTTGTCGGTCTGAGGATCTCGCTCGAGGAGAACAAGCTGGGTGGAGGCGAGGTTCGAAAGTTCTGACACCTGCTTCTGCTGTATGCCATTCCTGGCGCAGAATCGGTCCAGAACGGTAATGCCCTTGGGTGTTAGTTGCCAAACGGAACCCTTCATCGTATACACCTGCTGGTATTTGCCATCGGCTGATTCAATAAAACGAGCCTCGAGGAAACGTTGACAGATAGAACGGGCCATGTCCTTAGCCATGGAAAACGTAGTGGTCGTGGTAGTGGTGACAATGCGAGAGGGGTCCTTGGGATCGGGCATGCGGTTGGACTGGGAGAACTTGAGGGAACCCAGGTTGTTGATTGCATCCTCGGACAGGAAGGTGTACTCGACCTTTGTCAATCGTACGCGGTGAGCCGAGAGCGGCAGCAGACTGACGACGAGAGTGGAGAAGAGATCCTTGAAGTCCTGTTTGTGCAACCATGTCAGCCAATGTTGTAGCTAGGAGGGGAGGCGGCGTTTCAAAGTGATGCAATCGCGGCACAGCGCAAAACGTTACACGCCCGCGCACGAGGCTAACGGCCTAGACGGAGGTACGCAAGGGGGGAAATAGTGTGGGACGGCAGCACGTACCTTGGTGAACGGCCGATCATCATCCGTCATGCGCAGCAAGCGCGAGGATGTCTGATGCATCTTGTTTGCAGTAGAGGGAGACTTGACGGGCGGCGGATGGTTTGGGTCGGTAGACGTGTAAGGCTGAGACGGCGGGTTGTTCGCCGGCACGGCCTGGGAAGCAAGCTTGCTATCCAGATTGGCACTGGACAAGAGAGACTGGCTGGAAGCGCTGCGAAGGCGGTGGTGGTACTTTTCTGGGCTGGAAGGTTCCGACGAGGGCGTGGAGCTCGTGAGCAAGGAGAGTCTCGAGAGGGCACCGCTGGACTGACGGGGTCGGATGGAAGGCTCCGAGATTGTAGCGATGGCGCTCTGGGTGCGGTCCAACGCAGCGGCAGCCAAGGCAAAAATGCCGGTCGACGAACGGTTGCTCAGCCTCGAGACGGAGACAGTATGACGGTGGCCTTGCGGGTGGGAGGTGACGTGGGAGGGCGCAGGCGGAGCTATGGCGGCGGAGGTTGCGGGAGCTGGAGCGTCTGTAGGAGCCGGAGCAGCAGGAGGAGGCGACCGATCCGAGAGACAGGAGCGCGGAGCAGCGTGGTCGAGGGTATCAGGGGAAGAGGCAGATTGGTGAACCGTGGGCCTTTGAGGTTGCGACAGAGTTGCCATCTAACGGGAACGAGAAAGGTTAGAAGGAGGGGAGGTTTTTCGGTGACGGCAGCGGGAAGGTTCAAATAAGAAGGAGACCTGATGGATGCAGAGTGCAAGTGGGACACAGAGAGATAGGAAGGATTAGAATAGGATAGGATAGGCAAGGTAGAGAGAGCGTAGACAAAACCGGCCCTGGAGATGGGCGCACTTGAGGGAAGGGTGGGGTGCGAAAAGGGGTGAAATAGTTCTGGTGTGGACATAGAGAGGGCGCGATTGAGAGCCGGTGGGTGTTCTCCGTTCTGCGTACAAGGTACGTCCGGACTAATATGGGCGCTGAGAACAGCGGGCTGCCCAGGGTCAGGGTCCGGGTCACTTAAGGTCAAAGAACCAGGACGACCAGGGCGCTGGTGACTCCGCTGAGGAAATCGCCTCCACGGGCTAACAAAGAAAAAGGGTCAGGCTGGGCACGATGTGGGCTCCAGATGAAAGGAAGAAAACCAATCCATCTTGATCAGGTAGCGGATGCCTGTGGCCGCTGGATGTAACAGGGGTCGTCCAGTGACACCACAGAAGGCCCTGGGCTGGGGGCTGGCTGTTCCAGCGCATGTTCGCGGGTTTCCAGGAGGACGAGGAGGGGACGGGAATCCTGCTGCTAAGAACTGTTGCCAGCCGTATCAGGTTCCCCACGGTCTGCTAACTTACCATTACCATCGCAAAAGGGCAAGAGCTCGATGTTGCAGGTAAACTCTCTAACCTGCGCTTGGTTGGATTGCTTCTCCAAAGGTTTTAGCTAGGGCAATGGCTCAAACTGTGGGCGTAATAGTGGTGAGTGTGTAAGTGATGACTAACTAGGTGCACAGAGTCCGGGTATCGTACTCCGTACAGTGGGTTGGAAAGGCTCTCATCGGCTCCGACGGCAACGGGCAAAGGAGACGGACGAAGAATGCGTTAATGAGAGGGAAAGGAGAGGGAAAGGAGCAAGTGAGAGGGGCTATGGGTGATGATACTCATCAGAGATAATAAGATGAGACAAGCCCAGTAACAATTCCATATGACAGGGCCATGATCATAGAGCCTCTCTTAGGTTTCAATCGGCGGCCATGGCTTAGGTGAAGCGAACGACTGCTTTGTTATCTCTTTGTCTAAAGGATAAATCAAATGATAGGGGGCCGTGAAAGAGCCAAACGCTGTGGCCCTGACGGGAGCTATAGCCCAGATCAACCCAGGAGCCAAGAAGCTGGGATCGCAAAGGGTACGCCCGCTTCCAGCAACTCGCATTATTGGTGTTGACGCTGGGACCCTCAAACTCGCGCTCGCGCCCGCTCTTCACATTTGAGGCTACCTACTTGCACTAAGGCACTGTAAGTAACTAGTTAGGGCATGATACTTGCTGAGGGTTCACGGCCTGGGACCACTCGATACCTGGAAATCCTGCATCTCCTTTGCTGATCTGCAGCGGTCTGCACAGCGGGGGGTACAGTAGCATGGCACCTCCGCACTTTGACTGACCGACGGGAGAGACGAACCAGGAAGTTGACTGGCTGGTCGACTGGCTGGCTCGCTGGCTGGCAGCATGGACGCGCAACAACAGACTGACAGCCGAATGTGGTCCGGCCTTGTAATATGACGAGTAAATCCGCGCCCAATTCCCCATTCTCGACGGCGTCAGAATCATTCTTTTTGGATCATGAACGGACCTCCCCCTATGGCTTGTCCGCCACGAGGCGTCGACGGGCGCCTCTTTGCAAATCGCATTATGCTGGCGCCAAAGTGGCCCAGCCGAAAAGTCCGGCGAAAGTCCGTCATCCAGCTCCATGGTTTCTTGCAATAGATGCCGCAATCTTTTGGGTGGGACGGCTGTGTACTACGGCGGGCGACGCCTGGGATGGAATGCTCGCTTGCCTAAAGAAACCTACCTAGTCAAGGGAAGAAGACAAGCTTGTGTGTACGACCCTTTAGTGAGAAACAAAGGGTCGGGCTAGTGCATGGCACGAACGGGGACGTGAGCCCGTCGAACACATGGACGAAAAGAGAGTGCAACTCAGCCCAGTCTAGGGCAGATAACCACTGAAAGAATGGCCCTGGCCATGGTTAGCCTTGGCGAAAAAGGACGGAGCATGTCAAACATCAAGTGAAAGGAGGAATAGAATGATACCTCCATTCCCCTCCCGAACATTGATTCCAGACATCACGGCCAAGTTGCCCGTAGAGGCCCATTCACGGAACCTACATAGCTCTGTGCTCCGGATAGCAACCTTGCAAGCGTCCCCTTGAGCGCGCGTGGCTCCAGGGATTCCACCCACCGTCCTAAGCTGCATTCGGCCGACAGGCTTCCCTGCAGCCATGCTCGATGCCTCCATCCACCGCGTCACGTTGCGGCCATGCGCTGAGAGCGCCCACGTCCCTGCAACCATGCAACCACGTCCTGGCCTGGCCTGGCCCGGCCTGGCCCACTTCTAACCCTGCCCCACGCGCCGACGCTGCTTTTCCCGCTTCCAGCCCTCACTTCCAAATTGCACCGGAGCATGCTACCGAAGCAATGCCAGAGTCGTCTCGTCTTGGTATGCACACTGCAAACTCTCCAGTAAGTGCGAGGTCGCCGACCACCGGGGTAATCCGGCAATCGGGCACTCTTTCTCTCTGCAGTTACCATCTCTGAGCGCATCTCCATAGCATCGCCGGGAGGGATCGCTTTAGATGAACTCAACCATGGGATGCCGATGCTTGTCCGTTCGGTCGGGAGCAACTACTACGTAGTAGAATGGTGGGCACTGAAACACGGGTTTGAAACGGCTGGAGTTCGCCGAAAAAGAAAGACATGTCTGCCTTCTTATGCCAACCCTGTCATGCTCATCTGCAAGGGCCCAGTTTCCTGACTCTAACAGAGTTTAGTGGCATCATGGTTTCTTCGGTCCAGCCCTGGGAAGCAAATGCGAATGAGGCCAAAGTAAATTGTAGTTTGCTCTAACCTCATGGTTGACCCGGCACTTACTAGTGTGGGTTTGACAGCATTGGGCGTTCAGGCATGTTCCTTGATGATGTGTCGTATGCGCTATTGAGATACCGTGGGCAGTGTTCCAGTTCTTGGTTTCCGGTCCAGATAACCTCCAGTACACTAATCGTTGGTTCAACGGATGTCGCAACCGAATCTGAAACGTAGCCCGCCTGTCAGCATCTCGGCTCCAATATCAAACACACTCGGTTCACCGTTTGGAGATTAGACCAGGGGACTATACGGATACATTAAGTATGCCTCTGTCAATGCGAAATTGAGATTTGCACAGGCAGCCAAGGCCGCTTGAGGTTTGTGCTTTCTTCTAGAAGCTCAAATGGAATCCGTCCCGCGGTCGGGGACCAGGGCCTATCGCAGACCCAGCCGAGCCGAGCAATTCAACTCACCTGAAAATCCCGTCGACCGGCCACGCGACCAGGACTCACGCAAACGACGGGACCTGCCTTCGGAGCTACCGACCTAATAACGTGATTTCGGATGCTGACATCTATGTCCCCATAAGTTCGGATACATCCATAGCAACCTAGGCTCCATACCTACCTACCTACTAAGTACCTAAGGTAGGTACTATAGGTACCTAGGTATGCGTAGTATGAAAGGTCGCGTTTAAAGTAGGTAGGAAGGAAGGAAGGAAGGAAGGAAGGAAGGAGTGAAGCGACACCACCTACCTGTCCTACAGCAACATCCATACATTCCAAGATGCCGAGTTTTGATCTGCATATGTTTGTTATAGGTATGTCCTCGGTATCTTCATGTCGCTCTCAACACTGACAGCCACATTCTGAAGAAATCGATGCATCATCTATCGCAATGAAACTGCGGGCATCGACTGCTTCGCTCATGCGCAGAAACTCAGCACATCGGCGTTGTCGTGGAACAGCCACTTAGGAGAACACTTGTTAACACTGGATGCTGGCTACCTTAGTGTCATAGTTATCGTCAACAGCCTTCCTTCTACCTAGCCGCAGCCGCGCTTCAATAGGGCATCACTAGTGCATCCCCTCTGAAGTTCACGGCGGTGGTCCTCAGAAAGAAGATGCCGTGGGGGCAAGGCCGGCACAACGAAGGATCGACCGCCGTTTTCCTCGGCTGCCCGTCATTTGGCCGCCCTTCACCTGGCCCCTGTACCTTGGAGCCCCAGACAACTCGCATTGTTGAAGCGGGCGGGTCGTGTCGCAAGTCCTCTTAGCAGGAGACGAGAGTGCTTATGCTGCTCCATCAGAATCAAAGACGCGGCTTTCCGTCATGGCCAGGGCAGAGCCTGTTGCCTGCCCATTCCGAAGATGAGGACCCGATGGTTGCAACGACGACGGAGGTGGCATCCGTGTGGAATCGGGCGGCAAAGACCAGCCCATCAGCCCATCCGGTGCCTCCTGGCATGATTTCGGATGGGCGGGCAACCGGTAGGTTGCACAGCACGTATTTCCCTGGAATTGTCTACCAGATTTACTGAGAACCAGGGCTACAATGGGTTTGCGCATCGAGCACTCGACAACTAGCAGACCATGATGCCATTGATGTAGTTGTGGATTTGCCAACAGTTGTTAGTGGCCCCCTGCCTTCATGTTCGCTCGAGCTGAACTGAAAGTAACTGTTCCACTCAACCATTCAATCCCTACACCGCATGGCAAGCCCACGCTAGAAGTCACCCGAGGTTCGCACCAAAGACGCTTGCCTAGCCCTCAGACGGTCAACATGACATCTAATTTGTGATGGGCGCCATAGCAGGCGGCTGCCCTTGCCTCGCTAGGTTATGGCTGATCATTTCCCCCTGTCATGTCGGCGTTCCCACGTGGCTTCATGGCTGAGCTCGCCGCACAAAGAATTCTCTGCGCAGAACGTTGATAGACGAAGGCCAACGTTCAGTCTGAAACATAGAGCTGTTTCGTTCAAGTCTCTCCTACGCAGTTACAGAGAGTTGCTTTGATATTCAACCCAGAAAACTCGTCTGCGGAGTACATAATCCAGCATAGCTAAGTAATCAAAGCTACTAGTAACTACGCCTGATGTAACCTATCCTCACCTATTCTGTACAGCAAACTACATACTTTACATGCGATCGATTATAGCTTTGGCAACGATCTGCATGCACTAACTTCACCAGAAGCGGCACAGCATCCAACCAGATACATAGACGACCCTCCGCGACAAAGTTATAGTGGTCTTTGACGGGTTGTAGACGGTCTCGACGAAACAGTCCTTCAATCACCGCCGTCGCAGGCACAGATCCACTGCCGAGCACTCATCAGCCAAAGCCTTGGCCGACTTTTGGGTGCTGGCATCAAGACCACTGAGGGAGGGTGTGAGACTAGCGACAAACCTGGCCAGACTGCAGTTGCCACTGTCGCACTGGTGGAGCCCGCCACGTGGATTTGAAGGAAGCCACGCGTTGGGAACACGAGAAGTGGAGTCGCTTAGATGCCTTTTCGCAGCTACGGGCATCGGTCCAGACCAGCCACAGCCCAACACCAGGTCAACCAACACTCGCTGTAAGTGGTACGGGAACTCGATGACATTGTTGACTGTCGTCGCTCCGACAATATTAAAAAGGCTACCTTTTCATTTTCTTCTTGCCTCCGCGGCCGAGGTGACAATATGAGGGTCCAGAGACGGTGACCACGGGTCGACTTGTTGTTGGCTGTTCGTGCTTTGAGCGAGACAAGTCCTAAATTACGGACGGCTGGCCGCCCATACAGACGCCCATGCGGCCATGTGGCATGGCATCCATGGATGTGTCCCGGGTCGGGTCGATTCATTTGACATGCACACGCAGACACGGCTGACGTGGGATGCGCATGTCGATATTCCTAGCATCACAGCCAACAAACCACCCTTCCAGCGCCAGCATCAGCCTGAGGTAGCTCCGCGAGACGATTACAAATTGTTATGATGGGAATCTTCATCACCACAACAAGCTTTGCTCAATGCCAAAACATGAACACACGATTTCTCGGCAGACATCGACCCTCCCCAATCTACAGACGATGAGTTGTTGTGTAGCATCAGTGTTTGAATACTGACCACTCATGATGAATAGCCATCTTGTTGAGCGTGACAATTGTTGCTTATACTCAATGGTGTTATCCAAGTTCTGGACGGAGCCTATCTCATGCGGTGGCAGAAGCAAATTTGCAGGGTTCAGTCCTGTCGAATTGACTCAATCCCTGGCCTCGTTAACGGCCACGCGAAGTACAGAGTACTTTGCCATGTGCCAGCAATCTGAGGATCCCACGAGAGAACGATCATGGAACACAACACCAGATCCCTCTAACCATTCCAGGACGAAATATCCACAATGTGCCGCAGGCCACTCAAATGGCACGCAGCAAAGGGAGATCTGGACAGAAGAGCCTTGTGCTGCAGTAACTGCCCCCAGTGTCTCCCGGCTTGGCAGGATCAATGGGGCGCATTACTTGGAATTCCCAGCACGCGCTTGGAAAAGCCGTTCAAGGTTGGTTCCGGGCGTTCCAGTGGCACTGTCTCCTTAGGTACCTATGGGTAGATCCATAACCACGTGCCATATCGGCTGAAGGCTTCGATCCAACCTTGAAGGCCGTCTCTATCACTAGCCCTACAACATCTTACGAACGGGGTAACGGTCTCAGGATCAACAACAACCGGCCCGGCCACGCCGGCCTACATACTATGATACTAGGGCATACAAAACAAGTTAGCTTTCGCCAGCGCGCCATCCCGGTACGTAGCGCGCTTCTCACGTAGGACGGCATTCGAAGCATGGCCTTGTCCCTGCTTGAATCCCTCCAGCCCCCTTTGCGACCCCTCTTTCAAGATCAACATCAACATGGGTTGTAGGTAGTCTACGGCGTACTTCCGTGGCCCATGATTGGTGCCGAGAACCGACGTAACTGCGTTTGCCTAGGCTGGCTGTCCAACCCTTGACTAGCGTCAGTTGACTCGATCACCACGTGGACGTGGGTAGCTGAGGCAGATCAGTTGCATGCATTGGTCTTTGGCGAGAACTGGCCAAACAGGAATCCCATTGTCATCTACGGAGGGCGCTTTCAAAAGTCATGTCCTGGCGATCAAGCCACAGATTTATGCTGACCAATAAGAGAGAGCCGAGTTACATCGATACTTAGAGTCAGCTTTCTTTGCTTTTGAAGCCCCTATATCTCCTTAATAGCCGCTATGCTACAGCAGATCCTTGCTCGCTAGCAGATCCCCCCAAGCCCTATTAGCCTCTGGAGCTTAGCAGGTTAGGCGCTAATAGATTGAGAGATCTTGTACATTAAGGTACCGACAGGAATAAGTGGAGGTGGCGCTCTTAGCTCTTGGACATTACTTTTGAAAGCGCCCTCCGTAATTGGCATTCAAATGCAAATTGCATTCTACATGGCGATGAATACCTTGGTTGCACCGACACACGAGCACATAGCAGCAGCCTGGACCGCCAACTACACACATCATGAATGTCTTCCTCCTCACGGAATGGCCGGTTTCCGCCTTGACCAATGGCTTGCGGGGGGGCTGTTAGCTTCGCTATCCGCCTTTGTTCCAGCTTCTTTGGCCATGTCTCTCTTCTTCAAAACCCCCACTACGAATGACTCTCACCCCTATTTCTTGTGGGCTGAAACCCGTTCTCACCTTCATTCAAGCTTCTCTCCGCCGTGTCCACCACGGGAATCCGTGGAGCCGCCGGCCACCATGTGGGCGTGGCGCGGGCGCCGCTCCTCCGATAAATAGCCCAGGTAGCCTTGCATTGCTCACGGACCCAAGTTCCCCCTGACCCGCGACATAACTAATTATCTACCTAGGTATCACACAACCCGGCATACATAGCTTCAGCCAAAGCTCTCCACCTTGTCCGGAAGGGAAGGAGGAAGATGACAATCTAATCCAACACAATAGCGGTGGCTTCTTCCCAGCCTCGCGAATTGCAGAGGAGTACCAAGTAATTGCGGAGCGGCGGCTGCAACGCCAAATCCTCATTGTGAGAAAGGCACGCCTTGTTGGCAATATATTATTACCGAGATATTTATCCTCATGGCGTGGCGTGGCGTGGCTCCCAGCGAGTCACGTCGATCTAGTCTACTGACGACTTTTAGTCTGCCTCACACATAGTTCAGAGGCAGAGCCGTCGCTCAGGATGATGGTTACTCAGGTCGTTGCAGAAACACAACAACCTGTTTTCTTCTTTTCTTTCATATATTGGCAGTGCCATTTACGCATCTGCTGTCACGTGCAGTTTCTCTTGGGCCATTTCCCGCGCCAGGCCCAGAGTCAGGTCCAGCCTTACAATCATCATCTCCAGACGTCCTTCACGGGCTCGGGAGAGCTGATAACTTATTTGGCTGTGCGGGGAACCCCAGCTCACTGTGAGACGGCACGACGGCTATCAATCAGCTAAGACGAAGGGAATTAGATCGAGTGACTCCCTAAGCTCTTCGTTATCTCGATACCCTGGCCCTGGCCCAGTCCCAACGAAGACGCATATCCAAGATGGCCCAATTTCATTCTGGTTACGGATGCAACCGGCCACTGTCATTTAGCATGCTCCCGCTCCCCCGAGTTCATCACCACCCTATGCCACCAATGCATGGGCAGCTGAGCTGGGTGTACCAATCCTCCCTCCCTC
>JABCKW010001090.1:0-16832 GCA_014824385.1 Fusarium cyanostomum
CGAGGCCACATAGAGGCTGAGACTAAGGGCAAAAAGCGAGAGAAGATAGGTGTCGAAGGATGCGGCGTCTACTGAAAAAGGTCCGAGGCCACGACCAGCCGCGCGGGGAATAGCCAGTCTTGCAGATCGAGTCCGAGGTCAGAATCAGAGCAGGCCAATTGAGAGGAATGCGAGCTTGGTTGTGGGGAAGACGGGGCAGGGGGGAGACCAGGGGGTTGCGGTGGAGCAGTGCAACGGTTAGTTAAGCTGTAAGGCTGAGGCAATGATGCTTACCAAGGCATTGGTAGAGTGGGAATGCATTGGTGAATCAAGATTATAGCATTCTTTTCCTTGGCTTTGGGGGTGATGGCATCATCCGTGAAGCTAACAGCCTGGGAGCTACCTATCTACGTTGGCTGTTTATGAGCTTGTTGATATCTCTCACAGTCAATGCTAGTACCTAGCTGAGAAGAGCATTCGCAGCCAGACATGGAATCAAGAGTACGTCGGGCACCACCCAAATTAACACTCGATCTTGAGAGAGGGAATGTCCAGGGAGCACTCATAAATCCTGGCACGTCCCTGTAGGGCTACATCCACCCAGCCATAGCTTACATTTAGCCCAGTCTCACAGCCCCAGCCACTAACCTGAATAGACACGACAGCGCTTGACCGCGCCTCTCTCCCATCGCACGCAATCACTCAGGGCGGCTGTGCAGTCCAGGGATATCCAAGTCGGCAGTAGCATCAGCGGTGGAGGAGATGGGCCCCTACAATCACAGATTCGCCCCTGCACGAAAGTACAAGAGGCTCATCCGATCTCCCCCTCATTCCTCAGCTCGGACTCTGAATCTCGGACTCCCGATCAACCAAATCCAGGCCTCGTTGTGTGGCTTTCAGCCCTGATCCTTACATTTACAGCTTCAGCCCGAGCCCACAGCTCCATGTCCACAGGCTCCTCTCAATCCTCCCTCAAGCCTTCGGGCCGCAAGGGGAGTAAAAAGGTGCGGACAGGCTGCATCACTTGCAAGTCCGTTTCTCGCTTATCTGCTACCGACACTCGTAGACATTCACTAACACTCCTTCAGGATCAGAAAGGTCAAGTGCGACGAGACAAAACCGCACTGCGTGCGGTGTGTCAAGACGGGACGCAAATGTGATGGCTACCGCCAAAGTCCAGGTTCTTCCCCGGAGCCTCTGGCTCTAAGCCCTGCGCCAGGCTTCGAGTCTCTGGAGGAGTCGCGCGCCTTTGATCACTACCGCACACGCACCGCCAAGATCTTGTCCGGTGCCGCCGACGCCGGGTTCTGGAGCGGCCTGGTTCTGAAGATGAGCGCGACAGAACCCGCAGTTCGTCACGCGATACTCTCCATCAGCAGTCTTCACGAGGCCGTCGAGTCAAAGAGCAGAAAGGGTCGACAGCTCGACACGCGCTTTGCCTTTCGCGAGTACGGCAATGCCATCGCGTCGTTGCGTAACTGGCCGCAACGCGATGAGCCCTCTGCGATTCCGCTCCTCGTCTGCATTCTCTTCATCTGCGTCGAATTCCTCGCCGATCGCGACGCTGCCGCTCAGATGCACATCTGCCAGGGGCGAAAGATCCTCTCTGGGCTAGGTAACGGACACTCTCCAGCTATGGAGATGGTCAAGCACTCGCTTGTGCCGGTTTACGCTCGCCTGAGCCTCTCCAGTTTCCTCTTCGGAAGTCGTCCTGCTCCGATTCCAGCGCACCTCAGAGGCTGGACAGAAGTACCCGCAGTGTTTGCAGCGGTAGATGAGGCTCGGTGCTGTCTGTATCTGATATTGGATGAAGGCATGCAATTTGGCACGAGAGCGCGTGCGACGGTGTTTAACCCGAATGCCGATCCTCAGGAGATTCAGAATCAACATAACGAACAGCAGAGACTTTTGTCGCAACTCAGCCGATGGCATGCCGCCTTTACTGTTCTCACATCCATGAGCCCGCAGGCTCCCGCCTTGGAAAACGCATTGAACATCCTCCGGATCTATCACCAATCGAGCCTGATCTGGATATCCACGTGCCTACAGCCCTACGAAGTCGCGTTCGACGCACATCTCCCTGCCTTTGCCGCCATCATCTCTCTGGCGTCTACCGTCATCGGCACAACACCCACAAACGCCAAGATGGAACCCTTCACCTTTGAGACGGAACTTGTGGCCCCCGTTTACTGGACGGCCGCCAAGTGCCGCCATCCCTTGCTGCGACGGGCAGCCCTGAAGCTCCTAACGCGAGACCAGATGCGGAATCGGAGGGAGAATCTGTGGCACACGCGCGAGACGGCAGTGATTGCCGCTCGTATCATTGAGGTAGAGGAGTCGGAACTCGAGAATCCGCCGGATCTGGATCTGGCCTTGAGCTCCATGACCGCAGGTAGCCCAGGGTCTTCAAGCCAAGGGTCTGCCGAACCAGGCACTCTCAACATGCACACATGCAACCCGAAAAAGATCAAAATCGCCGTATCGAGTCCTCCCAGTCTTCCTCCCCCGCCGCCGTCCTTCACCGACCCATCCGAGGAGGCCATGCCAAGCAACACGCCCAGCAGCGCGGCGTCAAGCATGTCTTCGCCGAGTCCCATGTCCGAGCCCATGTCGCCGATATCGGCTGCCCTGGAGGGGATTCAACAGCTAGATCTTGCCGCTCTCAAGTCGGCGAGCCTCGAGTCACCATTTGGGATCCCTGAGAATCGACGGATCAAGAATGCGACAATTGGCCCGGCGGAGGAGGGTGGGATTTGGTCAACTTTCTTCAGGGATCCGGATCCGGGCCAGACGCGGTGGAAGATTACGAGGGAGTTTCTGAGATGCTGAAGGGTTGCACTGAGGAGTTGTGCGTCATTTCTGAAGGAAGCGAGGAGTTGGGTTAGATCTATTATATCCTGGTGAACTGTTCCATATACGCGATTTTCGTCCGTATCATCTGAATTTAGAGCTTTCTGTCAACGATGGCACACTTCCTATGTCTTAACCAGCGCCTAGCTCATAGACACTTCCATGGTCGCCTTCAATACTTATCGTACGACCCCATGGCCTCATCGTCATTCGTAAACATCTTCAAATCTCTATTTATTAAGAGCGGATGGAATAAGAAGACTGGCCTGTCTCAAATAATGTTTGTTGCCATGTACCTGCTGCAGCGAGACTGTTGTACCCTAGACTAATTGGCGTGGCGAGGGTGATTATGCTAACTAAAGGCTGCTAAACTACCACAAAATAGTTCACTGGTTAGTAAAATGATTTTCGGTATCGTAATACACTTTGATGTGTTCTGGAATGCATGAGGCTTCGATTGTGCTCTGCAAAGAGCCTATTTGCTGCTCGGAGATGAATTGTAGAAGCTTCAAGACTCAAATCAGTCGGAATCTTATGTCAATTTTGCCCTAGAGGTGACAAAATTCACATGGAAAGCCTTTAGATCAGCTGCGCGATGTTGAAGCAAACCAAAATGCAAAAGAAAGTTTATACGACATCAAAGGGGTATCAATTCTCGGTGCAGTCCATCCTCGTAATGTTCCTCAGCCTCTGGCAACCTCTCGCCTCTGTGGTGCTGATTCCGCAACCAATTTTCTTCTCTTATTTCTTTCATCTTGCTCAGCCAGAACTTTGGCTGTCAGTGAAGCCGCAAACGAGTTGTTGATACCGCTGATCCTGGCGTCTTCTTTCTTCCCCGGCTTACTGTCCTCTCTGGTGGAACCATTTGTGGCTTTGCTATCCTCCACCTTCACATCGTCGCCCTTGCGCTTCTTTTTCTTTTCTGACTTGTCCTTCTTCAAAGTGTGTGTCAACCCTTGTCCTTTGAGGTTCTCTATTCGCTTCTCCAGTCGGTCGATATCCGCCTCAGTAGCCGCAAGGACCGGAACAATGTTGTCCTGACTGAACTCTTCACCGCACTCGGGGCATGTCTTTTCCTGGATCTCCTTCATCGCTACGTCCGCAAAGACATGTCCACAGGGCACCAAGTAGACGGTCTTGACTGCAGGGCCCAACTCTTTCATAGAGATGGGGCACACCCACTTGCTGTCATCCTTGGACACCTTCAACTTGGCAACATCTCGTAGCGACTTGATACCCAAACTTGAGGGCGTCACCTCGACCGGCTCATCGGAGGGCATCAGCCCCTTGAGAATCGCCTCGTAGTTGTACAGTCGCCCCCGCCAGTCCGAGACAACAGTATCGACATCGATGGGTTCGCCACTGAGCGCGCAATGAGCCCAGGCGTGGGCGAGCGATTCGAGGGCGGTGGCCTTGAGTTCGGAAACGGTAGGAGCGCGCGCTGCATTTTTGACAAGCTCGCGACGCTTGGGGATGGAGCCGCCGTCGTTACCCATGGTTGTTGATCGCGATGGAGGAGTGGTTTGAAGGAGGGTCGCACGGCAGCCGTGAAGGGATGAGAGATGAAAGAGTTCGGCAGATGAAGTCAGACGGGATCAAATTTTGGTGGATAACCGCAATTAGGAAGTCGAGAATTAGGAATGAATGTGATGAAGAGAGTTGACAGGGGTGGTGGAGGTTGAGGCGATTCCTAAATTCAAGCAGCAGCAGCGCTGAAGCTTATCGATAAGTAAGAGAGTAGCGGGACTCGGGAGGTCGGGGTTCGTGTACAGAGACCGTAGCTAAGATAAATTGCGCACTGTATTTTGTGCCACGAAACAGTATCTGCAGGGAAGGTTGTTAGACCTGGGGCAATTGACACTGTGCGGACACCTCGACGGTGCTCCACAGCTGGCCCGCCAATGTTCCTAACCTCAATCCAATGATCTCCGCTAAGCAACCTCCAACCTTCAGCATCAACGAGGTGCTATGCGCCTCTGAAGGACGTTTACACAGGCGGCGCCTGTTCAAAGGCAGTGTTTAAACCTAATATTTGAACTAGAGAACCTGTCTTTTACCCTTCACCAACCGCGTCTCTGATCGAACCGACACGTACTCGACCGCGCTCCCGTCGGGCTCGAAGCTTGACTCCAACTCCCCACCCCAACTCGACGTGTGCTCTACCAGACGCTCGCCCGCCTCCCGGGCCCTACGTATCCAAGTACATGAGACGTTGATCGATCGAACCCGAGTGCCTTGACGGCAGCATGGCGCAAGCACAGCAGGTCGCCTTGGAGCGACTCGAGTACATCACTCGCGGCCTTCGTTCGAGGTAGGATTACTATAACAATGCTGTTGGATGCGACCCTGGACGCTAAATCGCTCTTAGGACCGTCGATGACGTGCGCAAGCGATCCGCGATACAGCTGCGCGAGCTCGTAACTGTCTGCCACCGAGACTTGAGCCCCGAACATTTCCTCGCCTTCTACAATGCCGTCAACAACAAGATTACGCAGCTCATCACGCATGGCGGCGACTCGTCGGAACGTCTCGGCGGCATCTACGCCCTTGACGCCCTAATTGACTTCGAAGGCGTCGACATCGCCCTCAAATATACCCGTTTCACCCAAAACCTCAAGACAGTCCTCCGAGCAAAGGACATCAATCCCATGCAACCGGCTGCGATTGCCCTGGGGAAACTTTGCCGACCTGGTGGATCTATGATATCGGAATTGGTGGACTCGGAGGTGAACACAGCGCTCGAATGGCTGCAAAACGACCGCGTCGAAGAACGAAGATATAGCGCTGTTCTCGTCCTGCGCGAACTCGCCCGAAGTGCCCCGACTTTGATGTATCAGTACATTCCGACAATCTTCGACTGGATCTGGGTTGGACTTAGAGATTCTAGACAGCTCATCCGTGCGACATCGGCAGAAACAGTTAGCGCCTGCTTCAGAATCCTTCGCGAACGAGACCAGGAGATGAAGCAGCTTTGGATGAGCAAAATCTACAATGAGTCGAAGCAAGGGCTCAAGGTCAACACCGTCGAGTCCATCCATGGCTCATTGCTCGTATTGAAGGAGCTCCTCGAGCAAGGAGCCATGTACATGCAGGAGCATTACCAGCAGGCGTGCGATATCGTTTACAAGCACAAGGATCACCGAGACCCGACCATCAGGAGGACTGTGGTGCTTCTGATTCCGGATCTAGCCAGCTATTCTCCAGCAGACTTTGCACATACTTGGCTGCACAAGTTCATGGTCTACTTGTCTGGCATGTTGAAGAAGGACAAGGAACGTAACGACGCTTTCCTTGCAATCGGCAACATCGCCAACTCGGTCAAGAGCGCCATTGCTCCTTATCTCGATGGCGTCTTGATCTATGTGCGCGAAGGTCTCAGCATCCAATCTCGCAAGAGAGGTTCAGTGGACCCTGTCTTTGACTGCATCAGTCGACTTGCCGTGGCGGTCGGCCAGACGCTGAGCAAGTACATGGAGGCGCTGCTGGACCCGATCTTTGCATGCGACCTTACTCCCAAGCTCACCCAGGCCCTTGTCGATATGGCTTTCTACATTCCTCCTGTCAAGCCGACAATCCAGGAGAGACTCCTTGACATGCTCAGTGTAGTCCTTTGCGGCGAACCATTCAAGCCTCTTGGTGCACCGCAGCCAAACACTCTCAATTCGGTACCAATAATCCCCAAAGATGCCAAGGATCCCCTGGCTTACGAGCATCGGAGAGCCGAGGTCAAGCTGGCGCTTAACACTCTCGGAAGCTTCGACTTCTCCGGTCATGTATTGAACGAGTTTGTCCGTGACGTGGCGATCAAGTACGTGGAGGATGAAGATCCAGAGATTCGCGAAGCGGCGGCCTTGACTTGCTGCCAACTCTACGTTCGCGATCCCATTGTCAACCAGACTAGCTATCATGCGCTTCAAGTTGTCGGCGATGTCATTGAGAAACTTTTGACCGTTGGAGTCTCGGATCCGGAACCTAATATCAGACGGACGGTCCTGGCGGCTCTAGACGAACGTTTCGACCGACACTTGGCCAAGGCGGAAAACATCCGCATCTTGTTCTTTGCTCTGAATGATGAGGTCTTCTCTATCAGAGAAGTCGCCATCTCCATCATCGGGCGCCTGGCCAGATACAACCCGGCATATGTCATCCCCTCGCTGCGCAAGACTCTCATTCAGATGCTCACCGAGCTTGAGTTCTCCGACGTTGCCCGAAACAAGGAAGAGAGCGCCAAGCTCTTGAGCCTCTTGGTTCAAAATGCGCAGTCACTAATCAAGCCATATGTCGAGCCCATGATCTCGGTCCTGCTCCCTAAAGCGAATGACCCTAACCCTTCAGTCGCGGCCACCATTCTTAAGGCCATTGGCGAGCTTGCAACTGTGGGTGGCGAAGACATGCTGCCATACAAAGACCGCCTGATGCCACTCATTATCGACGCGCTTCAGGATCAGAGCTCAAACCCGAAGCGAGAAGCTGCTTTGCACGCCCTAGGACAACTGGCGAGCAACTCGGGCTATGTCATTTTGCCATACCTCGAGTACCCGCAGCTCCTTGAGATTTTACAGAGTATCATACGCACTGAGGGACAGCGAGCGCCCTTGAGACAGGAGACTATCAAGCTGATGGGTATCCTGGGTGCCCTTGATCCTTACAAGCACCAGGTATGTTCTACGTTCGTGTTTTCACACTGAAGAGTTTACTAACATGGTAAACAGGTCGAAGAGCGAACTCCCGATGCAAGACGTCTCGAATCAAACCAGATGACAGACATTTCCCTCATGATGACCGGCCTGACTCCCTCGAACAAGGAGTATTTCCCAACCGTCGTCATCAATGCCCTCCTCCAAATCTTGAAAGACTCTTCCCTGGTTCAGCACCACGCGGCTGTGATCGAAGCAATTATGAATATCTTCCGCACCCTGGGACTGGAGTGTGTGTCGTTCCTTGATAGAATCATACCGGCATTCCTTCATGTGATACGATCGGCTACCTCCACAAGATTGGAGTCCTACTTCAACCAGTTGGCGACTCTGGTCAGCATTGTCCGGCAACATATAAGAAATTACCTACCGGCCATCGTCGAGATTCTCCAAGAATACTGGCATACTTCGCCGTCACTTCAGACCACCATTCTCTCTCTTGTCGAGGCAATCTCGAGGTCCCTCGAGGGAGAGTTCAAGATTTACCTGGCCGGTCTTCTCCCTTTGATGCTTGGCGTTCTTGATAAGGACTCCTCCGCCAAGCGCACGCCGTCGGAGAGAGTGATGCATGCTTTCTTGGTGTTTGGTGCCAGTGCTGAAGAGTATATGCATCTCATCATCCCTGTTATTGTCCGGACTTTCGAGAAGCAAGGGCAGCCTACGTTTATCAGGAAGCAGGCTATTGACACGATCGGAAAGATCTCCCGCCAAGTGAACCTTAACGACTACGCTGCGAAGATCATCCATCCTCTCACACGCGTGCTGGACATGGGAGAGCCCCAGCTGCGGCTTGCTGCTCTGGACACCCTTTGCGCCTTGATCCAGCAGTTGGGCAAGGATTACCTCCACTTCATGGGAACCGTCAACAAGACGATCAATCAGCATCAGATCCAACACCAAAACTACGAGCTGTTTGTCAGCAAGCTCCAGAAGGGTGAGGTTCTGCCACAGGACTTGAGCTCGGGAGACCGCTTTGCCGATGGATCAGAGGAGCCTACCTTTGCGGACCAAGGTACGAAGAAGCTGGAGATGAATGCTATTCATCTCAAGGCTGCTTGGGACACGAAGGGCAAGTCAACAAAGGAGGACTGGCAAGAATGGCTGCGACGGTTCAGCACAACCCTCCTCACAGAATCGCCTAACCATGCCCTTCGGGCTTGCGCAAGTCTAGCAAGCGTATACTTGCCACTGGCTAGGGAGCTCTTCAACTCGGCGTTCGTGTCATGCTGGAGTGAGTTGTACGAGCAGTTCCAGGACGAGCTTATCCAGAACATTGAAAGTGCGATCAAGTCAGAGAACGTCCCTCCTGACCTGTTGGGACTTCTACTTAACCTTGCCGAGTTTATGGAGCACGACGACAAGGCTTTGCCGATCGACATTCGAGTGCTGGGTAGGGAAGCTGCTCGCTGTCATGCATATGCAAAGGCTTTGCACTACAAGGAACTGGAGTTTCTTCAAGATCAGAGCAGTGGCGCCGTTGAGGCGCTGATCGTTATCAACAATCAGCTTCAACAGTCTGATGCTGCCATAGGTATTCTCCGCAAAGCTCAATTGTATAAGGAAGGCATTCAGCTGCGGGAGACCTGGTTTGAGAAGTTGGAACGCTGGGAAGAAGCGCTAGCCTTCTACAACAAGCGGGAGTCGGAGGTGCCTGAAGACCAAGTGATTCCTGTCGATATTGTCATGGGAAAGATGCGTTGCTTGCACGCTCTGGGCGAATGGGAAGCCCTGGCCAACTTGACTGGCAGCACCTGGGCCAACTCGACCCCTGAAGTCCAGAGGATGATTGCGCCTCTCGCCACGGCCGCTGCATGGGGCCTGAACAAGTGGGATTCCATGGACAACTACCTCTCCTCGCTCAAGAGGTACTCGCCTGACCGGTCATTCTTTGGAGCGATATTGGCGCTCCATCGCAATCAGTTCCGCGAGGCGATTGCCTGTGTGCAGCAAGCTCGCGAGGGCCTGGATACCGAGTTGAGTGCGTTGGTTAGTGAGTCGTACAACAGAGCATACCAGGTTGTCGTTCGAGTCCAGATGCTGGCTGAGCTGGAAGAGCTCATCGTCTACAAGCAATGCGACGAGAAGAAGCAGGCCATAATGAGGCGAACCTGGGAGACTCGACTGAAGGGCTGCCAGAGGAATGTCGAGGTTTGGCAGCGCATGCTCCGACTGCGTGCCATAGTGATCGCCCCTTCGGAGAACATGCACATGTGGATCAAGTTTGCCAACCTCTGCCGCAAATCTGGCCGAATGGGCCTGGCCGAGAAGTCGCTCAAGCAGCTCATTGGCAGCGAGGCGCCTCTGGAGTCCATGATTCCATACTGGACAGAGAGGCAGAGCGGGCCTGGACCTAGGAACACGCCTGCACAAGTCATCTACGCCGTGCTCAAGTATCAGTGGGAGTATGGACAGCAGCCTGCTTTTAAGCAGTCGGGCATTGCTGAGAAGACTCTGTACTGCCTGCGCAAGTTTACTAATGATGCTGCGCATCGCCTGGATGTTGCCAAGGCCCATCTGAGTGCTCAAGCTGGCAGCGACATGAGCATGCAGACCGAGTACGGCTTCCAGAACAACCAGATGGATCCAGCTCTCATGAGCCCACAGACCCAACGAGCGTTGTATGACCAGACGGTGTTGTTGGCGAAGTGCTATCTGCGCCAAGGCGAGTGGTTGATTGCGCTCAATAAGGACGACTGGCAATACACCCAAGTCCAGGACATTCTTACCTCGTACTCGCAAGCGACGAAGTACAACCCTCGATGGTACAAGGCCTGGCACGCCTGGGCACTGGCCAACTTTGAGATTGTCCAGGCGTTGTCTGCTAAGAACGAAGGCCACCTTACGAGGGCAGACCAGACGATGGTGATAGATCACGTCGTCCCGGCTGTCAAGGGCTTCTTCAAGTCCATCGCACTATCAGCAGGAAGCTCACTGCAGGATACCCTTCGGCTGCTGACTCTTTGGTTCACCCATGGAGGCAGCGCGGATGTCAATGGGGCCGTGACAGAAGGCTTTGCTAACGTCAGCGTCGACACATGGCTGGAGGTTATTCCTCAACTGATTGCACGAATCAACCAGCCTAACAAGCGAGTTCAGCAGTCGGTGCATAATCTGCTTGCCGATGTCGGACGAGCTCATCCTCAGGCCTTGGTGTATCCTCTGACCGTTGCCATGAAATCGTGGCAAAACACCCGTCGATCCCGCTCTGCCGCTCAGATCATGGACAGCATGAGACAGCACAGCGCGAACCTGGTCGCTCAGGCCGACACCGTCAGTCATGAACTGATTCGCGTAGCTGTGCTCTGGCATGAGCTCTGGCACGAGGGATTGGAAGAAGCCTCACGCCTGTACTTTGGCGATCACAACATTGAAGGGATGTTTGCAACGCTTGAGCCCCTGCACGAGCTTCTTGAGCGCGGCCCCGAGACGCTGCGCGAGATTTCCTTCGCGCAGGCGTTTGGCAGAGACCTCAAGGAGGCTCAAGATTGGTGCCGACAATACGAGACGAGCCAGGACGTCAACGATCTGAACCAGGCGTGGGACCTGTATTATCAGGTATTCCGCAGGATTAGTAGGCAGCTTCCTCAGGTTACCACCCTGGAGTTGACTTACTGCTCGCCCAAACTGCTGAACGCAAAGAACCTTGACTTGGCTGTCCCTGGCACGTACAAGAGCGGGCAGCCCATCGTTAGGATAATGTCCTTCGAGACGACGTTCAGCGTCATCAACTCCAAGCAGCGCCCGCGCAAGCTCAACGTCAACGGCAGCGACGGCAAGTCGTTCGCCTTTCTGCTCAAGGGCCACGAGGATATTCGTCAGGACGAACGAGTTATGCAGCTGTTCGGCCTCTGCAATACCCTCCTGGCTCACGACCCGGAGTGCTTCAAGCGCCACCTTAACATCCAGCGCTATCCTGCAATCCCGCTGTCGCAGAATAGTGGTCTGCTGGGCTGGGTTCCCAACAGCGACACTCTCCACGTTCTTATTAGGGAGTACCGTGAGAGTCGCAAGATCCTCCTCAACATCGAGCATCGCATTATGCTGCAGATGGCGCCCGACTACGACAACCTGACCTTGATGCAGAAAGTCGAGGTGTTTGGTTATGCGTTGGACAACACGACCGGACAGGACCTGTACCGCGTGCTGTGGCTCAAGTCCAAGTCGTCCGAGTCCTGGCTTGAGCGACGGACAAACTACACTCGCTCGCTGGGTGTCATGTCCATGGTGGGCTACATCCTTGGCTTGGGTGATCGCCATCCTTCCAACCTGATGCTTGACCGTGTCACTGGCAAGATCATCCACATTGATTTCGGAGACTGCTTCGAGGTTGCCATGAAGCGAGAGAAATACCCCGAACGGGTTCCCTTCCGACTGACTCGCATGCTGACGTACGCTATGGAGGTCAGCAACATTGAGGGTAGCTTCAGGATCACCTGCGAGAACGTGATGAGGGTCTTGAGAGACAACAAGGAGAGCGTCATGGCTGTGCTTGAAGCGGTAAGTCCCAGATTCCCCCTGAGGGTTGCTACATGCTAACACTTGCCAGTTCATCCATGACCCCCTCCTCACTTGGCGACTGACCAACGCTGCCTCGCCTACAGGCCCCAACTTTGGCTCCGATAGAGAAGCAGCGATTGCCGGTCCTGGAGGCGGCCGGGCACGACGCCAATCCATCCTGGACAGCGACGTGGCCCCCTCGGAGCTCATCAACGCGGCCGAGCCCTCGGCGCCGCCGACTCGCGGCCGAGCCCGGACCAACAGCTCGGCAGCGCAGGACGGCAACCCCATGGTTAACGGCGCACAGGAGCCTGAGAGCCAGAACGCGCGGGCTGTCGAGGTGCTGGACCGCGTGGCGCAGAAGTTGACGGGCCGGGACTTTAAGAACAACGAGGAGCTGGACGTGATTAACCAAGTGAACAAGTTGATTATGGAGGCAACCAAGCTGGAGAATCTGTGTCAGCACTATATAGGATGGTGCAGTTTCTGGTAGACCTTGGTGTCTGCAGACAGTGTTTTTTGTGGCTTGTCCAAGGATACTACTCTCAGCATGAGGGATGAGATGTTTGCAATGTTTTCGAGATGAACTGCGGGAGTTGGGAGGTCGGTTGGTGTGATATCAGGGATTCTTGGACGTGGAGATTACGTGTCTGTTAGAAGCAATGTACAAGTAGTATAGAGCCATAAACTGGGCAATGTCTGTGTACGATTGAGGTATTTAACACATTGTTGTTGATATTGGCCCGGACAAGTTCGGTACTCGATGGCAAAGCTTGTTGGTATATCTGTCAAACCGCCGATATCTGCCGTCTACAGCTCGTCCCTATGACGAGGCTTCTTCGGCTGCGTGCCAACATCCCACCGCGAAAAGTCGCAGGCGGCCGGCGTGCCAACCTCCATCTTGTACACGCACTTCTCCGACTCGCTGACGCGCCAGAGCTCCTCGGTATCGGCACAGCCCAGCCAGACGTCGGTGCGCCGCTGGGGGCCATTCCAGCACTGCTGGCCCTCCTCGTAGCGCAGGACCATGCGCTCGCCCTTGCCCAGGCTCCTGCCGTCGAGCCTGTCCTCGTCGTCGGCCATCTGGCGGTCGATGCGCTTGAAGTTGCCCATGCTGCTGGAGCCGTGGCCCTTCTTGGACTTCTGCATCGTCTTGTCCAGCCAGCACTGCTCGTACGTGTACTCGCCCGCCTCGATGCTGACGCACTTGCCCTTGAGCGCGCGGAAGATGTCCTCGGGCCCGTGGTCCATGTCGAGGTCGGCCTGGTCGGCGGCGAGGGACTGCGTCTTCTTGGTGAGGTCCCGGTCGGCGGCTTCGAGGGCTTCGCGGGCGGCGCGGACGAGGGTTGATTCCTGGCCGGGCGTGGTGTTGTCGGCGAGGATGCCGTTGGTGACGAGCCAGACGCGCAGGGAGTCGAGGGAGCTGTGGAGGAGGGAGCGGGCGAAGGGGGGGAGGTATGCCTCGAAGTTGTAGACTGCATGTGTTAGTTCAAGGCCCAGGTGAAGTATCGGTGACTTACGGATGTCCGTGTCGCTACCATCGCCCTCCTCAAACTCCTTCCAGTTGACGCCGTTGCTCTCGCTGTCCTCCTTGAGAACACTCAAGACATCGGCATCGACAACATTGTTCTTGGCCTTGTCCGTCTCCTGACGGGCTGCATAGTCCTCAAAGGCCCTGATGGCCGACTTGACGCCCTCGTCGTTGAAGTTGGGGTTGTACTCGGACTTGAACTTGGTCAGCAGCTCCTCGAGCTCGCCGACCCGCTCCTTGAGGGCGTCTCGCTGGTCGACAACCTTGTCGAGCGTCTCGCGGAGCTCATTGACACGTGTCCTGGCCAGCCCGACAAGGACACCCAGCTTGCCGACAGCGCCCTCGGGGCGCACAACCTTGCCCTTCTCCTGCTGCTCGACCTCGCGGTGCTTCTGGGCAAGCTCCTCCTTCTTGGCCTCGAGGGCTGTGATCTCCTTCCTCAAGTCGGCGACCCTAGCCTCGACCCGCTGGCGGAGCTCGCTGGCTTCCTTGGCCATGGCGCTCCTCTTCTTGGCCGCCTTCTCCAGGTTCCTCCGCTTCTCCTCCTCCAGCCTCCTGTACTCCTTTCCAATCTCTGCGCATCGGTTCTCGCACTTGACGGCCCCGTACTCCTCAGTGCCGTCGCAGCAGAGGTCGTGGTCGCAGACGCCGTCGTTGACGTAGAGGAAGGGCACGTACATGCCAATGTGGCCCTCGTTGGCGCACCAGAAGCCGGGCAGGGCATTGGTCGTGTTCGTCGTGCCCGAGAGGGAGCCGGCGAGCGGTTGCTCGGGGGAGAGCGGGTCGATGCCGGCGCAGGCGGCGGTGCCGGGTTCGTCCGAGCCGTCGGGGCAATCGCACGAGTTGTCGTTGATCTGGCCCAAGCCCAGCTTGATGGCGGCATTGGTGATGCAGGAGAAGTCCTCCTTGCCCTCGTAGTGAGCAGCAACTGGGGCAGATTAGCCGTGGAAGCTTGGGGATAGCTTCAGGGAGAGCACCACTAACATTCAGGCCCGACGCCCCTCGGCAAGCTGCCAGCAGCCGCCAATGTAAAGGCATATATAGCGCTCAGCAGCGCCGCCGACTTTGGATGCTGCATTGTCGTGTCTGTGAAGCCGAACAAAATATTTTGAGTCTCGCTCTCGTTGAGAGTTGGAGTTGGCCAGGTCAGCCGAAACGGGATGGGAGCTAGGGAGCAGGCCAAGGTACCCACTAAAAAAGGTGCTGGTGCCGCAGGGACTGAGGCCCCTGGACGGTAAATGTTCGGGGGAGCACAGGTGCTAGACCCACTGGCGGGGTGGGCGCACGAAAAGGTGGGGGAGAGAAAAAATGTTGCCCCTCCAAAACATCAAAAGTGACTGACGCAGACATCGAGACTTGTATATCTTGACCTTCTTTTTTCACACTGTCCCAACTACATACAAACTTAGTGCCATGGCACCGACAGACTCCGAGGCCCTCAGTGCCCTCGTCGACACAGCAACGGCCCTCCTCCAACAGCTCCAGTCCATCCTCAACGAGATCCAGCGAAACCCGACCTCCGCCTCCCCCTCACCCTCCTCCGACACCAAAGACCTCGACGTCCTCGCCCTCGCGCGCGACTCGTCTTCCCTCATCCGCGCCCACGGCACAAAGATATCCCTCCTCATCATCAACGAACCGTTCACCCCCAGCGCCATCGCCACCGTCATCCGCGACCTCGTCAAGGGCCCCATCCCCGGTCTCGCGACGGCGGCGCAGGCATGCGAGACGAGGCTGTACACGGCCGTCGTGCGCAAGGAGCTCGCGCACCGGGCGCACAAGGTCCTCGCTGAGCTGGGCAAGCTGCTGCAGAGGGTGCCGAGGGACGGCAGGGTGCTCTCCGGCGTGGACAGGGACGGCGGGAAGGGGAGTCTTGCGCTGACGGGCATGCTGTGGTCGGCGTGCGACGAGGTCGCGGGCTTGGCCAGCATGGGCGTGGGGGGCTTCTTCGTGAAGAAGGCGCAGGAGTGGAGGGATACGCTCAAGGATGTCATGGAGGAGATGAAGGAGTGGGGAGACGAAGAACCCGACGACGATGAAGCGGACGACGTGGCAGACCACACCCCCATCTCCAAGCAAGACATGCTCGACGACCTCATGAGCTCGCCGCAGAGCATCCCGGCCTCGGACCCCGACAAGATCCGCCCGCGCCTCGACGCATGCCTCAAGCGCCTGCGCATGGTGGTCCTGCTGTACCAGGCGGCGTCGAAGCGGCGCTTCAAGAAGCTCCCCCGGGACGTGGACGTGCGGCGGCTGGACGCGGCAGCGCGGGTGCTGGAGCAGCTGCCGGACAAGTTTGGCGACCTGGCGGGGGCCTTCTACGAGCTTGACCCGGAGGGCATTGATGGGCTTGCCGAGGAGTGCTTCGAGAGCGCGGTGGGGGTCAGCGAGGTGTTGAAGATGGGGTGGGAGGGCGAGAGGGATGAGTTTACCGAGTGGACGGAGAAGTTCCAGGTTGAGGTGAAGAAGACATAGGCCGAGTCTTGATTTCAAGTCAAAGCTGGTGTGATGACTGCATCAACTAAAGCCCAATAGCCAAAGCATTAAAGTTGACATGCCCCGTCCCAGGCAAAGCCCCCGTAACCGCCCCTCCAACAACACTCCTCCCGCCCATCTCAAGCCTCACCTCTCCCAAGGCGCCCCGAAACGGCACCTCAAAGTAGCTCGCCCTTCCGCCCGTACCATTCGCAAGTAACCTCTCCTCCCTCGCATCTCCAATCCTGACCAAGTATGGGAGGATGGACCGGAGGGCTGGGTGGGAGAAGCCGTCGACGTATGCTTCTGCGCCGCCGACGATCTGCCCGGGGACCATGTCGGCGATGTAGCTGGACTCGCTGAAGTCGTTCCACGTGATGATCTCGATCGCGTCGGGGAGCACGTCGAGGACCTGGGTCCAGCGGTCGTACCAGAGGGACTCGCTGGATGAGCACCAGTTTTTGTTCCATTGGGGGAGGTCTGTTTATGTGTGAATATCTCCATGCGCAGAGCTTGGAGGATGGGCGACACTTACTGACGTAGAACCACGGACTGATCCCCATCATGTACATCTTACTGCCCAGGACATCCTGATACAGCTTGTCCTCATCAGCCATCTTTCTCTGCCCAGCCTTGGGCCAAGCATTCCACGAAACTAGCCCAGTCAGTCCTCACCATCAGTCTCCGACAAAGAACCACTTACAAGCTCCGTCAACAACATCCAACCTGTCCTTCAGCCCCCCAGGCCCAAGGCTGCTCCAGTCCGGCACCAAAAAGATGCCCCCCGTCCTCTCCCTCACGCC
>JABCKW010001093.1:0-12725 GCA_014824385.1 Fusarium cyanostomum
CTTCCACAATAACAAAGAACATAATTGTAAATTCCCCACAATAGCACAACCGGCTAACAAGATCCGACTCTTATTACTAATAGTTAAACCATTCGTTTCCCCTCGTTGCTTACCTACCCCAACATTGACACCTTACATCTCCTCCCGCCTCTGCAGCGTTAAGCACGATGTCGCCGAAACCCTTTCCGCCTTCCAATGGCATGCCGTCCTTCTGGCGTTCTTCACCTGGGTCGCTAGACAATCACCGATCCACCGAGTCACTCCCATCGCAGTGTGATATCCTCATTATCGGGGCGGGTTTCTCCGGTGCCTCCCTTGTAACACATCTGCTGTCGCAAGCTGAATCGAGAAACAAATCCATTCTGATTCTGGAAGCCCGACAGCTCTGTTCTGGAGCTACAGGGCGAAATGGTATGCAGTCCACCCGCGTCGCCCTTCTGTTTTGACACATGCAGGTGGTCATCTCAAGCCTGATGTTTACAACCTTTGCTCCAGTGTTTCGGAGAGATACGGTGTGGAAGCTGCGGCAGAGATTGCCGAGTTCGAGCTGGCGAATTTGGAGGCCGTCAAGGATCATGTCCAGGACACGGGCGCGGATTGTGACTTTGTCGTCACCCAAGCCGTCGATGTCCAGCTGTCCGAGGAGCACAACGCATCGCTGAAAGCCCGGTATGATAGGTTTGTTGAAGGCGCAAAAGCAGCTCGAACAGCTTTCTATATCCATGGTAAAGATGCCGAAATGGTACGTGACTTTGATCAGCGGTGTTTGGACATGCCTAACAGTCACTAGGTTTCTGGCGTCAAAGGCGCAAAAGGTGCATACAAGTATACTGCCGGTCACATTTGGCCATACAAGTTGATCCACCACATGTTTGCCCGCGCTCTTACCCACGTCAACCTCCAAACTGGCACGCCAGTCACGGCCATCTCATCTGACAACGGTTTCTGGACTATTACTACTGATCGCGGAACTGTCAAGGCACGCCAGGTAGTCATGGCCACGAATGCCTACACGGCGGCTCTCCTCCCAGAATATCATGAAAAGATCATTCCGTACCGCGCCATCTGCAGCCGCATTGTCACACCAGGACCACCTCCGCTGCTGGCAAATACGTACGCTCTTCGGTTCAACGAGTGGGACTTTGACTACCTGATTCCTCGTACCGACGGGAGTGTGGTTGTAGGTGGTGCTCGGAGGACATACTTGAAGGATTTGAAGGATTGGTATGATAATGTGGACGACACTAGACTTATCGAGAGAGCTAGGGGCTATTTTGATGGATATATGCAGAGACATTTCAGAGGTTGGGAAGACAGCGGGGCGTACACGGATCAGACGTGGACAGGAAGTAAGTGTGGCCTCAATGTGGTCCACCGTGACCTTACTAATCTACTCGCAGTCATGGGCTATTCCTCAGACAGACTGCCTCGGCTAGGTCGAGTTCCAGGTAGAGAGAACATGTTCATCATGGGTGGATTTACCGGTCATGGCATGCCTCAGATCTTTCTGGGTGCCAAAGGACTCAGTCAGATGATTTTGCAAGGTGTTCCATACTCCGAGACTGGACTACCGCGTCTGTTTGAGGAAACAGCTTCAAGGTTGGAGAGCAAGGAAAACTTTCTGATGGACTTGCACACTAGCTTGTATCATGCGAAGCTTTGAGCGAGTGTGAATAGTGACTCGAGGATGTGACAGATTACAACACAATTGTAAACGTTTCAACTCCGGTTCAAGACGAGCAATCGTCAGTAGTTTAGATTGACTTCCCTGTATCAGACTCAGATAACTTCCATCTGACGTTCAGTTCTTCGTGACCACCACCAACGCAAGAATCTCACGCTCAGCCTTAGTAGAAGGCTCCGGTAAGAGGTTAAAGATCCACGGTGCTGCTATAGCAATCATAGCACCGCAGCCACAAGCCGCGGTTAATGTGGCAAAGCCAAGGAGATGTTGAGGAGCATTCTCACTCGGCCAAAGGTAACTTCCATAGATGATGGCGAGGTGCCCAAACGAATTGACATACGCAATGGCCACTGATCGCTTCTGATCCGGAAACGGAATACACTCGCTCGTCCAGTTGAGCATAAGAGGCAGGCCTGTATAGAGACCAGCAACTAAAAAGCACATCATGACGTACTTTGCCACGACAGTCTTGACAAAGGCCGACACAAGGCAGGCAACAGCAGAGAGCATGAATAATCCGACATTGTGCCATCTGCGGTCTTGCGTCTTGTCCGAAGTCCATGATAGTATCAGCTGAGAAACGGCGCCTGTAATCCAGATCGGAACCGTCATCCATTGGGCCGTGACGCTTGTATACCCCATATTCTTGAGGATCGTGGGTACAAAGTATGAGATGGACATTCCCATGATGATGATGCTGTAGCTGATGAGGAAGAACCATGTTTTTCCGTCTGCAACAACAGCTTTTAATGCCTGCCAGGATGTCATGCGGCTGGCTGTGACGGTCAACTGTCGATCAAACAAAATTCGAACCTGGGCAAGTCGACGCTGTTCTGGCGTGAAATATCGAGCGTTTTGAGGGTAATCGGGGAGAAGAAAATAAAAGGCAAAGCCGCAGACAACAGTAAGAACACCCTCGATGATCAGCAACCAACGCCATCCGGGAATGCCTCTAGCACCTTCAAGGCCGTCAATGATGGCACCGGCCATGATACCGCCCAGAGCTGGGGCGATGCAACCGGACGTGTAAAAGATACAGAACCGTTTACCTGAAAAGTCAGTGACCGTTATGATTGGGATGCCGCGGACTTACCAATTTCTTTCTTTGTGTACCAGCAGGTAAGGAGAAAGATGGCACCCGGGAATAGACCAGCTTCGATACAACCGAGGAAGAAGCGCCCAGCTAGAAATCCCTTATAGTTCTTTGCCTGAGACAAGGCAATGACAACACAGCCCCAGACCCAGATAATGGTAGGAAGATATAGAGATGGCCGAGCTTTGTTCATTATCATGTTTGAAGGTACTTCGCAGAGAAAGTATCCGACGAAAAAGAGATAAACGAGCAAGGAATAGTCTGGGTTCGTCAGAATAGCCTTCCATGGCAGGACGACTTACCCTTGTCATTCATATCAAGATCATCACTCATACCAGCGGCATTGGCGTTGGCCTGCTCTTGTTAGCAGTGTTTACAGACATGAGACTACTCACAATATTGCCACGATCCAGGTACGCCAGGACGTACATCCACCAAAGACATGGCAGCAGAGTAAAGTCAATCTTTCTGACAAGACGATTCTCTTCCGTTGTATCAGGAACATAGTTTTGCAGTGCAAATGCCAGCTCATCTTGATTTAATTGATCAGGCTTGCACAGGTCACCTCGCTCTGTCTTGCAATGGTCGTCTTGGCTAGTAGCCATCTAAACGCCCTGTATGTCGATACTCGAAACGGACTGGACTCGTGTGGTGTAAGGTGACGATACTAAACATACAAGTTATAAAGGCATGCCGCTCATAAATAGTGGATTCCAGCTCGCGAGGCTAATGCATGGGACATGTTGAAGGATTGGATCAGCTGAGCGAACCGCACAAGGATTGGATAAGAGTTGCGGGGATGGCAGCTTTTAGGTCGACCGGAAGTAAATTCTAGGGCCGATACGAGTCGGTAAGCAGCATATTCCATTACGGCACCAGAATCTCGGCCCGCAGAGCAGGTCTTTAAGCTCCTCTGAGGAGTGTCAGGTCTTCCTTGGCCTGTTACACGTGACTTCTAGTCATGGAATATTGATGCCCGCATCGGGACGACTGATCAACCGCATGGCCTGTGGGTACCATTTGATGCATCTTATTAACTGTCTGGCATCCCTGTCTCAGATTCGTCTTGTTAATATCCATCTGGAAGGCGTGTTGAGACGATCTAGACTAGCTTCGGCGGTCTATTCTCAGACGGATGAGCTTGGCATCTCACGTGAACAGCTGATTGAATTGTTCAAACACTACAATCGCTACCATAGTTTGAGACATTTGGCTGGAACTGGGGACTAATAGCGCTTTGACTCTCAGATCTTGACGACAAGTAATGTGTGAGTGTGGCAAGATGCCGAGAGAACCGTCAATACTGCTGGGTGTAAACTGCGTAGGTCAAGTTTATGGCTTTACCATAGCCATAACCTGCGTAGTCTTCGAGAACAAGTTTAGAACGATAGCTATTACCCAGAAGTGCCAGCACCCATAAAGAATGGATCTACTTCGATCTTCGGGGACTAGTCCGTCCCATCTTTTAAAGCCTGCAGGTTTCGTCATGCCTATGACAGCCTTGACAGGTCTGCGCCAATCTAGAATCGAGACGGGACGATATGTCATTGACAAGTGCCTTGCTGTCAGAGTCGAATGGCTAAATCTCAGAAAACAGGATTCTCCAGGCGACCGTCATCGCCCAAGGGATCCAAGATTTCAACTCGAGCCATACCCCTGACCTAATCACACTAAGACACAAAGCCCGTCTGGCTCTAAGGTATGGTGTACAAATGAGTAGTGTGGGCTGCACGTTGCAGGTCATCATTCAGGCTGTTGCTTTAAACTCATTTGCGTTAAGAGTCCATATCGTACTATGTACGCACCAGAACGCAAACTCGAGGACGTCATACCGAGCTGTAACAAGATTAACAGTTATGCGTCGTCGACTGTTAATTCAATCCTCATCTACCGTTACCATGTGGCTTGTTTCATCATTGTTGATCATTTCCGTGCGTTGGACTCGCTTCGAGTGTTTCCCCGAGATTTCAACCAATTGGATTCACCCATTATGTACCCGAGTGTCCTAATTCATATGTGATCGCCGCCACGTTAATGCCTGTACCCCTGCTTTCACCCCTGCACAGCTGTGTCACCTCGCCGCTGCAACGCTACAACAGGTTTCGGTCCAACTCAATCACTTCTATTGACATGGTTCTTTGGTGACAGTTATAATGCCCAGATCAATGTCACTATCTTCTTCATTGCTAATGGTGCAATCGGATATAGGTCGAGAGATAATGACGTTGAGAAAGTCAAAGCAAGCTGAAGACAATCTTAATGTCTGCGATTGCTGTGGCAATATATAATTTATAAATAATAGATTGTTCGTCCTCGAAACTTAATTCCTTCATCATCAATCATCAACTCCTTGAAACTCTCAACATGAAGTTCACCGTCGCCGCCATCACCGTTCTGGCCACTGTTGCCTCAGCTCTTCCGACCTCGGAGAAGCGCCAGGCTTATGTACCATGCACTGGCCTGTATGGCACCTCTCAGTGTTGCGCTACAGATGTTCTCGGCGTTGCCGACCTTGACTGTGGCAACCGTAAGTCAAGTTCCATAGAGGATGACCCAGCTAATCCCAATAGCTCCTGCGGTTCCTTCCAACGCCAGCGATTTCAGTGCTGTCTGCTCCAAGATTGGTCAACGAGCACGCTGCTGTGTCTTGCCCATTGTAAGTTCAAGACTGCAAGAATTGTAGCATGTACTAACACTCTCATAGCTCGATCAGGGTATCCTTTGCAACAACCCCACGGGTGTTGAGGACTGAAAAGTTGTCTTGGTTTTATGGACATGGTCTTGTATAAATTTGTAACCTTTACGAACACGATGTTATGGGTTAATATGAATTAAATCTGGTTGTGCTTATACTATCAAGTGTGATATCTGTAAATTGTCCATGTTATATCTTTAAAAGGTTCTAACGGTACCGATAAGATCTATGTTCGTAAAACACCATTGGCTTTGGCTTGCATGGTCGAGACCGTGTATCACACTGATTACCTAACACAACCTTTCTCGGGACAGCACGAGTCAAAGGGCATGGCTGACTTGTGTAGTTTCAAGGTCTCATCAGAGCTGGCTTCAACACCCTAAACGCCACCCATATCAAATACCGGGCTGTCAGCTGGTAAGCCCGTGAGTAGAGCGCTTCTAATCGCTACAATTACTTTGCTACACGATCAGATTCGTCGAATTTTAATTGTTATAATCTTCCTTATGCTCTAGGTACTTTGGGCCTTCCTCCCAGGACAACTCATACGGCACGCAAGCGGGACTCTGAACATGTCCACCGCCGGACAAAGATACAACAATTGCTGCTCCTAATTAGGTACTGTCTTGGCAATTTCGTTGGACCTTTCTTCTTCAAGCCCGAAGAGCCATGGTATCCACTCATAATAGGCGATGCTTTCTGTATCGCGGCAAGTAATTTATCTTGCGTATTTAGGTATTGCTCTGGACTAGAAATAGGTCTAGAAAAACAAAGTATGCATAGGGAATAAGGAGAAGCTTAATAAAGAGGCTTCTTAAGAGACGGACTAAAGTGCTTTAAGTATGTTTACTCAACTGTACAGTTGGGAGATCTTGTGCCATCAAGTACTGGCAATCGTCTCGACAGAGTTAAATTCGCATGTGAATTGGCAGATTTAAATACAAATATTAGTCTCGCCAGGTTGCTTATTCACACTGCCGTTGTTAAATGCTACGGATATAGCGGATTGTTATCCGCGCTCGACAGGGATGTTCACCAACGAGCCATGCACAGTGAGATCCACCATCAAATAAAACGTGAACTCATGTCATGCTTTGAGCTGAAGCGCGAGAGTCAAGTAAGCTTTGATCAAGCTCCAACTAAGACTGAAAAGGACAAGAGGCCGTGAAAAGAGTCTTCGAACCAAGAGGGGAAACAGACTTTGTGTTGCTGATCGCCGAATTTGATTGGAACATGACAAGATGTGAGCGGGCTTGATCCGCTTTTGAACAAGCTTAACCTTCTCAACCCCCTCGATTGGTGTCGAGCCGAGGCTTGAATTGACCAACAGGTACAGAGTAATTTAAAGTATTTCTTGCTTGGAGAGAGTCTGGCAATTGGAGGGATGCCTCATCGGCTCAGAATTGACAAGGTGGACTGTAACATTGATCACACGATAGCAACGTTCTCATCCACTCAAGAACCTTCCCTTGGTTACATCTCGCCCCCTTTTCGGTTATAAATCGGCTGGGGGACCCACTAAATCTCCACCTTGCTGATATGCTTCAAATCCCGCAGTTGACTCGCCGATCTTCTCCAGCTTTACTCACATGACTTGAGAAACCTGGGGCCCCATATTCCCTCTGTTCCCCAGGTTGCATGCATCTCAAACTTGACTTATCATCTCATCAGTCATGGAAGACGAAAAAGACAGGGTGACGCCAGCGGCTCCAGAGCCTGGCACTCACGGCTCTGACCCTGGCTCTGGCCCTGGCACTCACGGCTCTGACCCAAGCAAGACTCACGCCAATGTCATTGACCATGCGCGGTCTGCTACTCATAAGGAGCAGAATATGACCCTAATGCAGGGCGTCAGGCTGTATCCAAAGGCTATTTTCTGGAGTCTGTTTATCTCCACCACCATTGTTATGGAAGGCTATGATATTAGTCTGGTGAACAACTTCTGTAGGTGCACCTTGCTGCAATACGCCTGCTGGCTCGGCCTGCTGACCTTGCAGATGCCTTCCCTCAGTTCAACAGGAAATACGGCCAGCTCACCAAGGATGGTAATTACGAGGTCTCGGCCCCATGGCAGGCTGGTCTCAGCAATGTAGGTACCTAACCCAGCGATAATATCCCCAAGCTAACATTCCAGGGTGCCAACTGTGGCTCAATCATTGGTCTTTTCCTGAATGGCTTTTTGTCGGAACGTTTTGGCTACCGCTACACCATCATGGGCTGTCTCGTATGGCTGACGGCATTCATCACCCTATTCTTTACGGCACCGAATGTCCAGACCCTGTTGGCAGCTGAAATCCTCTGTGGCATTCCATGGGGTATTTTCCAAACCATCTGCATCACATACGCCTCGGAGGTGTGTCCGGTTGCTCTGCGTGGATATCTCACCACCTACGTCAACTTTTGCTGGGGACTTGGCCAAGAAATTGGCATCGGAGTCATCTTCTCCATGATTGACCGGGAGGACCAGTGGGCCTACAGAATTCCATACGGTCTCCAGTGGATGTGGCCGTTGCCTCTATTCATCGGTCTCTACTTTTCTCCAGAGTCTCCTTGGTGGCTGGTACGCAAGGGCCGCATTCAAGATGCCAAAAAGTCACTGTTGAGACTCACAAGCCTCAACCGTGAGACCGATTTCGATGCCGACGAGACGGTTGCCATGATGGTTCACACAACTGCTCTTGAGGAGAAAATGACAGCAGGCTCTTCATATATGGATTGCTTCAAAGGCGTTGACTTCCGTCGAACCGAGATTGTTTGCATGTGCTGGGCCATGCAGAATCTAAGCGGCAACTCATTTTCCAACTACTCAACATACTTCCTTAAGCAGGCCGGTCTATCAACAAGGTCTTCTTACTCGTTTGCTCTTGGCCAGTATGCGATCAATATGGTTGCCGTTTTTGGCGCTTGGGGACTCATGACTGCGGGTATCGGCCGACGATCTTTGTATCTGTACGGTCTCTGTGGCTTGTGCACTATGCTCTTCATACTTGGCTTCCTCGGTCTGGTGCCCGAATCCAACAGAAAGCAAGGATCGTTGGCGACGGGAAGCATCATGATTGTTTGGGCTCTTTGCTATCAATTGTCTGTCGGGACAGTCTGTTACTCGTTAGTCGGCGAGCTGTCATCTCGTCGACTGCAGATCAAGACTGTGGTTCTCGGACGCATCCTTTAGTGAGTACGATGCCCTACTCATGAACAGTTATTGACGTGATTAGCAATATTGTTGGAATTATCAACGCCGTCCTGATGCCATATATGCTTAACCCTACAGCCTGGAATTGGGGCAATTATACAGGTTTCTTCTGGGTAAGTCGAGATCCCCGGACGATATAATTACTAACAGGGCAAGGCCGGAATTTGTTTCCTTTGCATCATTTACACCTACTTCAGATTGCCTGAACCCAACGGCCGAACCTTTGCAGAGCTGGACGTCTTGTTTGAGAAGAAAATAAGCGCCAGGAAGTTTGCTTCAACCGAGGTAGATGTGTTTCATGAGACGGTTGAGGAAACAGTTATGGATCAGTACGAAAAGGTTGGAGAGAACAAAGTTGAAAAGGTAGATGACCGAGCTTGAGATGAAGTGAGCCAGCCTATCCGCCTCTGGGAGTGATCAAGTAGAGCATCAATTGACGGACAATTATGAGTTACTGCACTAGTGGGCTCAGAACAGCAATTCCATCCTTGAAAGCGACAGTGAGACCCTCAGGAGCACTGCCACTTCCTCTCCATGTCTTGCAAAGTCCCTGTTCTGATTGCCCAAAGACAGGATCATACTTTGGCTTTTGAACAGCCCACGACTTTTCAAAGTTTCCCCCACTCTGGACAAAGTCCCAGTCGCCTCCATTATAAGCCCCCATCATGGTATATCCAGACAGTTTGATCTCGGACAAAGCTTTCCTCGGGTCCTCGGCTTCGATACCGTGTGCGTTTCCGGGAGTCAAGAGCTTGAATTCGTCGTCGGGCTTAGTATTATATGTCTTGTGTGCTACACCAGCAGGGATGATGAAGACGTCGCCGGCTTCCGCCTCCACTTCTACTCCGCCCTCCTCCCAAGCAGATCCGTGAGTGTTTTCCTCCAAATCGTTGGAGGTGTCGGCAACACCGAATCTGATTCTAGCAGTACCAGAAAGAACTGCCATACACTCGTGGGCCTGTGAGTGAAAGTGTGATCGTTGCGTGGGGCCGTATCGGAATATCCATGAGACTTTCCATTCGTTCTTGGTGAACATGTCCCAAACCTCGGTCGGGTCGCATTGAGTTTGGTCGAGAGGTTTGGTCAAGACATTTTTGTAGTGCAGCAAAGGCCGTGGTGAGTTTGGAATAAGATCCGTTGGGAATAGATGATACTTGATAATTTCGACCATATTGTACTCCTTGGACGTCATGTTTATAGAGGTGCAAGTTGAAATCTCATGCCGAGACTGATATAACGCTGACGGATCGGTAACAGATCCGAGTCGGAATCATCATCCGTACCCCGCACAATGACGGGAGTTCACGACTTCCGAGCCGATGCAGTTGCTTCATCATAGCGTCCAATCGTAGTGCCTATTGTTGAGGCGATAGTCAACGCCCAGAGTAGAGATAAGTGACTTTGTAAACTACCCTTTGCTCTCTCAAAGGCAAGGTGCTTCCACAATAACAAAGAACACAATTGAGATAAGTGACGTTCTGATTAGTACCCCAGTGTCTCATAAACTCTCCTCTTCACTGTAGATGTAGTCATTCAGGCCATGTCTTCTAGCATTGTTTTGCAGCCTTGGCAAGCGAGCTGAAAAGTGGAGTTGCTTCTTCTCACGAGTTTTATTATCGATTAATCTCAGGGATCAACTCCAGGGGTCAGCAGATAGATTTTCGACGGTTTTACAGAGCATACCGTCAAGGCTGAGTACTGGTTTACCATTCACCTCACTTTGCAGAACATCTAAAGAGGGTTTGAGTTATTGACTCGCCCGATAGTATAGGGTTTGTGGTTTCATTGTGAATTCCGATGCCGTCAGAGCCTACTGCAGACTTGATGCAGTATATCACAATAACTAAA
The DNA here is from genome assembly GCA_014824385.1 of Fusarium cyanostomum. Taxonomy (NCBI): domain Eukaryota; kingdom Fungi; phylum Ascomycota; class Sordariomycetes; order Hypocreales; family Nectriaceae; genus Fusarium; species Fusarium cyanostomum. The sequence continues at coordinate 10,514 of JABCKW010001093.1, forward strand.
GCGATGTGCAGATATTGCCAAACATTGCATTGCGCAACTCAATCGTGACGTCCCGGGCGAGAGACCTACAAAGACAGTGGACTCCGACATCTTCCGGCTTCTCCGGGTCGCTTACGCTAAACAAATGCAACAAACCTTTGCCTCCATGGTCCGGGTCTTGGTATTGCACCATGCCGTAGCTATGTATACACGGCATAACCCCATTAAGGTAGTCCAACTTTTCGAGAATCTAGCTAATGAAAGAATGAATGGATTTTATTGCAATTAGTAGGTGGCCATTTTATTGTTATTCTTCCCCACTACCCGGTAACAACTAGACGGTTATAATCTTTGCTTGTTTAAAATGAGCATTGTTAGTGAAACCCTTTAGGCGACGACCTGAACAACCGTATGGGGACATGTCAATAGAGTCTGTCTTGCTGTAATAGATTTAATGGCATATCAACCGTATCAAGTGAAACACTTGCATATCTATAGAAGGAACCGTCTCAATGCATGAATCTCGGAGCTCAGAGCTGCGCTAAGCCAAAGAGTTCTAGCGTTAACTGTTCAAATTGATTACGATGCGAATTTTGCCTCCATAAATAGCCCTACCTCGGCAAGGGTTAGTTCATCTCTCTTGGGCCTCGACCTTGACTCCCTGGAGACTGGATACGAACTCTACTAGCGCAGTATCAGAGCACACCGCAATAAGACTAGACTGCGAATTCTACCGGCTCCGCCTCCTCCAACTACCGATACCCATCACATGACATTACAACATGTGCCGGTTGATGTAGTTCTTATTCGCCTGTTCTGCTGCTGAGAGGTATGATCGACTCTAGTCTACGCTTTCTTTACTTGTTTGAGGTGGTTGGAACACGCATAGTCTCTAAAACTGGTGGTGGAACTGGTGGTGGAAAGAAAAGGCTGGTCACTCGGTCTCGTATTAGTGGAGCCGAGTGGTCGATCAAGAGGTTGGCCAGGCGGCGAGCCCGCAGTGATCGGCTCGTCGGCAATAATGGCCTAACCCAGCACGTGCCTAGCAACGGTCAAGGCCGGAGGGTCTGGATGGTATGATTCGGGTCGGTGCCCAAGCTGGGTCTATTTTGAGCTGATCCTGACGTCGGATCGGCCGTAATTTGAAGGGTTTTCTCAATTCGTCTACTACGTAGTACGTTGAACCCTTTCTGGAATATGGAATACGAAAATATCCAGCCTCGGCAATGGAAGATCTGGACCCTTCTCCACGCTAGAAGGGCATGATATCACGAGACAGCCAATCTCTGAGCTCTGTTGCCGTGCCACAAGGCTGGGCAGATGCTCGGCTACGCAGGGGTTCTATCTGCCGTGTCTATACGAGGAGTTTACGAGGAGTTGGTTACGATTGGACTGCGGAGTCTCTGGGCTAACGTTACGTAGTATGAAGGCGAGTAGAATAGACATATAAGTGTGCAGTCCTCCAACCAGACTCATTATCCTCACTCTCAACATCATCACCTCGACACTCAACATTATCACCACCCTCAACTCACCTCAACTCACCTCAACTCACATCAACACATCAACACATCAACACACCTCAACACATCAACACACCTCACCCTCGACATCCTCACGCAACTTCAACATGCTCTACAGGCTTGTCGTTGCTTTGGCTCTGGCCTCGGCCACTTCTGCAGCCCCTCTCACACGCCGCGACTGCCAGGATGCTTACAAGGCCTGCGTCGCTGCCGGCACCTCAGATGTTGCCTGCTCATGCACTCTTGGCGCTTGCTTAGGCGAGGACAATGCGCGTCAACGCGAGTTCTGTGCCACTGCCACCGCATCCCTGGCGAAACCTACCAACACTGAGATTCCCGGTGGTTGCAACCCTGCTCACCCCGGATCTTGCCCTGAGGAGACTGAGATCCCCGGCGGCTGCAATCCCGCTCATCCCGGATCTTGCCCTTCATCTTACTTCACCTATCCCGTCGCCACCGGTACTGCTGCTCCTCCGTCCAAGACTGATATCCCCGGTGGCTGTAATCCAGCTCACCCGGGATCTTGCCCGGAGGAGACCAAGGTCCCATCCACGACTGATATTCCCGGTGGTTGCAATCCCGCTCATCCTGGATCTTGCCCCGAGGAGACTGAGATCCCAGGTGGCTGCAATCCCGCTCACCCTGGATCCTGCCCCGAAGAGACTGAGATCCCCGGAGGCTGCAACCCCGCTCATCCCGGATCTTGCCCT
>JABCKW010001095.1:0-13470 GCA_014824385.1 Fusarium cyanostomum
GGGGTAGGGGCCACAGGGGTAACAGGACCGGGAGTGGCAACGGTCGAGTTTACAGGGACGTCGGGCACGGTAGGGCTAGTTCCGGAGCCGGAGCCGGAGCCAGGGCCGTAAAGAGGAGGGCCGGGGATCTTGTAGCTCGTGATGGTGCCGTAGGGCTCGAACTTGATGCCGGGGTCAGTAGCAGTGTACAGCTTAGAGCCCAGAGTGCCAGCCGGGCTGTCAGAGCCACCGCCGGTGATGTCGATGTTGAAGCACTGGGGGTAGCTCTGGGCGCCGTTGGCTGACCCAGCGCCATGCATGGCAATGATCTCGTGGCGGAAGACGTAGCTGCCAGAGGCAAGGGTCTTGGGCACAGTGGTGACCCAAGTGTTGTTGTTCGCAATGAGCTCGGTGGCAGCCCACTTCTTGGACTCAACCTTGTAGCCGCCCTCGTCGATCTTGACCCATTTCAGGGCAGTGCTGTCGGCCTTGGAGCAGTCACCGTCGCACTTGGCGACGTAGGTGAAGACGGGGCCGAAGTGGGATTCAGGCCAGTTGGACCACTGGAACTCGACAGAGCCACCGGCCTTGACGGAAACTTTGGAAGCACCTGGGGCGGACTTCTTGTGGCAGTTGATATCAGCGGTGCCAAAGGCGTCGGGGGCGACGAATCCGTTATCGAGGTTCTCAGCAGACCAGGCTGCAATCTCAGGGACCTTAGCGCCGTTCTTCTTGGCGTAGTAGTAGTCCAACTTGTAACCGCCGTGGTAAGTTCCGTCAACCTTGATGCCAGTGACGGTTCCGTGGCCGAGGGCAACAGAGGCGAAAGCGCCGACAAGAATAGCGACCTTGAGAGACATGGTGATGGTTGGAATGGTAGAGAAAGACGGTCGTGTGGAGTCGATAAGTAAATTGAAGTTTAGAGAGAGAATAATAAACCAGCTTCACACAGTGAAGGAACGAATGGAAAGAATGATGCACAAAAAAGAATGGAACGAAGGGGCTTGAATGAATGCAAAGAGAAAGCTGGGAGAAGAAAGACGTCTTCATGCCAACTTGACCTCTTTATATGCTGCTCTCGGTGGCATTTTGTCTCTGCCTCCTATCGACTGATGGAGAGGAAAACTTGTTTCGTCTGTCAAAGCAAAACTAAATTCAGAGTGGTGGAATCTGTATTTCGTCTCAGCTTCGTGGAGCCCAGATCTCTTTCGGGCGAAAGGCCGGGCCAAGACGACAGGGGTATCAGCCTCACCGTTCTCGCATCCAGCCAAGCGCGCGGCAACTGGAGATGGAGATCAGATTGACTTGGCTGACAGGCCAATAAGCGAACCGGTTGTTTCAGGTAACGGCCGTGACAGAAGGGCGGTCCTGCAAACATGTCGCTTGAAACCGACCTTTCCTGTCTTTAGCCAGCGCGCCGTTGTCCTGCATAGCCAAGTCTGGGACTGCAATTAGACCTGCAGATGGAAGAAGTTCCGTTGGCTTTACTAATAGTTAAGCTTCTTTTAGCCGAGTGCAGGATGAGACCCCGGATGGCGTGAGCCTTTATTTCACGCCCTTGTACTCTGTAGTTCAGCTTTGACTACGGAGTAAGCCATGCACCAATCCTTTTCCTCTTGAAAGCTAACGAACCAACCGTTAACTATATCATATATTGTCTATAACTGAAACGTCTTATAAAGGTTATGCAGGAATGCTTGCGAGGATCGTTTGGTATGGAGCAACGGTACTTGATGCGGAGCTATCATGTCGAACAATCCGACTTTGGCGAAGTAACAAAGCACTCGATGGACCACTGGAATTGACTCTATACAGCACTATGGATGTTTACCTCTCTACGGAAGATGAAGTAGCAAAGGATACTTGTTGATATCATCAAAATCAGCGCCCTGAAAGTAATCGACGCACCGTCATCTCCGCCTGGATTGTGTTCTGGTTCTCAGGTGTCGAGTTGGTTTGGTGAGACATGATTCGCAAGTTAAGGCAAGTTTTGACGCATCCCCCTTTCATATATAGGTACGAAGCTGAATCTCGTAGCCGACTGCTGGAAGTGGTCCCGCCCATGGCCCGGCCACTTGGTCTGGCTTAGTAAGGTACGGGTCTGGTCGGGCCGAATTCCATGCCGATTGTTTTCTCTTGGGCTGCATTAGTTACCGGTTGCTTTTACCCGCTCGTCACCTCCAACGTGTCTCAACCTCAAGTTATCAATCAAGAGCTCGCCGATCAGAACCCCGCGATAGATGTCGTTGACGAAAGTACGGACCAACGCTGAGGAGTTGGCGAAAACGTGCCGAGAGCAGGTCAGTGCTTAAACCATATCCGCATCCGCATCAAACAGCGTGTACTAACGATTACACAGACCGGCCTTTCCCCATCGCCCCCGACATGGACCACACACAAAGATGGCGACGAAGTTTTCCCCGATGCCACAACCATCGCGATCGTAGTAGACCTAAGCCAAACGACGCAGAGCGCTGTGAAGGTCTTTCGCAAACACGATGATCACTTTGAGGGCATGGTGCTTATGTCGGATAGGGGAAACCTGATTCTTGTTCGCTGGGACCCAGACTGGACTTATTTCTGTATAGGGACACCCCAAGTAGCGCAACTCAGGGCAGCAGAGCCGTAAGAATGCTCTCCCTTGTTACATGACTCGTTTGTCGTCTCTCTGAAGATCCCTCGCCACTTTATGAGATATGCGTATTGTGATAAAAGGCAGCTGAGTATCCCACACCGGTACAGTCATCAAGATCTGATTCTCCATGTTTTCGCTCGCGAGGACAACAATAGCTGACCTGTCCGATATGGTATAGACTCTGCCTGTCGATGCTTCTACTAGCCGTTAGTTTTGCAGGCGACACGGAAGCTCAGTGATGCAATATACCGGAAGGCGCTGCTTCTTCGCCGTCTCTGTCATTGTCGCCGCGTTTCGGACTTGATGGCGGCTCAACATGACGTCGTTTCCCGGAGGACGTTTCCTCTTCTTCGTCACCCTGTGACACGATGGATCGTTTCCGAGATATCTTGTCGGGGGGGGTTGGGTCATCACCCTCTGAGCTCTCTGGACGGGGCAGCAAGGGTTGCAACCAGTCCTTGTAAATTTCCGACGCAAATTTGATTAGTGCATCCGGCTTCTCTGCTCCTTTCCACCACGTATAAAGTCGCGGCCGAAGCTGTTCGTGGCATTTGTTTAACTTTAACCCAGGGACTGAAATCAGGCACAACACTAGAGGCGCTATATCTCCGCGCCGATGAACATCGTGAATAAAGTGACGGATACGGTTGTACCTGAGCAGTGTACTTTCCGAGACCTCAGATGGAATTGATTTCAGAACATGTACATATTTCTGAAGGGTTTTGCGGTGGTTCGAATCGAACAGCCAAACGTTTTCGCGACATAGCTTTGATCGCTGGGCCTCGATGGTTCTTAAAGTGACATCCGCGACAGCTTCAAGGTTTGCGGGGGGGGTCGCGGGGCTGGCCATTAAATTACACGCTAAGTAGCTAGAAGTCATTCAAAGTTGTTTAAAGTGGTTGGAATTAAGTTGTCAATAGTAGATAAAGGCGATCGAGGTGGATGAAGGTGACTGACGGTGGATGAAGGTGATAGATGGTGGATAAAGGTGATTGACGGTGAATGACGGTGATTGACGGTAGATGAAGGTTAGAGGTGGTTGATAAAGGGTGGAGGTGGTTGGGCTGTTAGGGACGTGGCAGTATTACCCTTGTTATCCGTTCCCCCGAGACTGCATATGGCGCACCCTACTTCACAGTTAACCTGTCCGCAAATGCGAGGGCCTTGCCAATATATGCGAATAGCGGCATTTCTCGCTGCACATTATACATCCAAGATAGTTATACTCAACCACACTTGCTGCATGTTCTGCGTATTGGTTCCAGAGTTGTTCTCACAACCCCGTCCTCGGGCTGCCGGTATCTGCTCGCCTGTGCTTACATCGTATCATCCACGTTAGATATCATCAACGGGAACCCATCGCATCCTATGTATAAATAGCCCGCTCTTCTGAGCGATAACGTATAGTCTGTGTTCAGCATCTTCTGTCACTCCCATCATTTGTGAAACCTCCCTTGAACGATTCAATCTTTTGCAACGAAAACATCATCATCAAACATGGCACAATCTCCACCAAGACTTGAGGACTATTACGATGACCTCGAGCTCAAACTTATGGAAGAAGCTCAACACGACATCGAGTATAAGGCCTCTGCAGTCTGGCAGGCTGTTCTTTCTCGACATTTCTCACGTCCCTGGCAGCTTCTTTGTGAACAAGCCCCAGATGAGAGCAGGAGACGTGTTGATATGAAGGTCATACGGTTGACACCCGAGGGAACATTGTCTCCCGTGATGTACATTGAGGTAAAACGCACCGGGGGGTCTCTCAAAGACGTCGAGGGGCAAGGAGCAGATGCAGGAGTTAGGGCCATCAACGAGTATCACCTAAATGGCATCTTCGTCATGACGATATGGGGACTCAAATTCCGGGTCTGGTACATGCCCAGAGACAACCGAAAGCTACAGCCGTTGTTTGGTGCCTCTGAGATGGTCTGCAAGAAGGAGTATCTGGACATGAGGTCTCCTTCAGGTGCCTTCCAGCTTGAAGCATCTATTCATATGATTAGGGGTGATACCCCCCTGCGGCGAGCGCCAGTAGTGCCGAGCCAGGACGCCGAGATGGAAGCTCTTCAGGCCGATTGGGAGCAACAGGTCGACTGGGAACAGCAGGCCGATTGGGGACTGCCGGCGATTGACACAAGTTCGACCCACCAACAGGTGTTGGCCCAGGTTCCGCAGACCACGTCAGGCAGAGCCGATGCGGGCACGTTGAGCGTTGCATCCGGGTGGACTACAACCTCTGAGGCTGCGTGGGCTTCGGCAGAGATGCATGCCAATGCTCATGGGACGACTGAGGAGCCGGGAAGTGAAGAGTCAAGCGTCGAGGATCACGTTGAGCCGTCTGGGAGCAACGGCAAGGGAAAGGGAAAGCGGAAGAAGAAGGAGAAGGAGAGAAGAGAGGTCAAGGTCAAATACGTGGAGGGGAAGTTGGGGAACCTATTCTCCAAGCCCAAAATTGAGTTTCCGGATGCGGATGGTCAGACCATAACCACTACCAAGGATGACTGGAGGATGAGAGAGTCTGATGGGCGTACTATCTATGAGTATCGGACCAAACGCATCATCTACTGGTGCAAGCGCCTCAAGGGATCGGGCAAATGATATTCCGGGTTTCTTTCTCCTTAGTCTAGTTTTCTGCAGGCTCGTGTCGTAATATATCATCACCCTTCTTCCGCGCATGTTGCTAGCCACTTCATTTCCTTTTGCTTCCCTTCTTAGCTCCCCACGACTGCGATCATGAGCAAGCCGTGTTTGACGCGCAGATGCGGTCTTTGCCAATTCCAGTTTTGCCCTGGAGACTATCTCATTGCTGGTAGGGACACAAAGCTTTGCCACGTACACAACCTCTTTGCTAACCTCGAGCAGTGAGCGATGGCAAGAAATCCGGGCCCCTTAGGTACTGCTCTCGCTCAGAAGCTCAGGATGAGGCTGGCCGCATCGTGTACTATGCATGCACGGGCCCTTGTATCCATGCAAGATATCAGGCCATTGGGTGCCATCTCTCTTGTCTCCATCTCTTGGATCCCGCGCCCCTGGACCGATTCCTTGACATCAGCAACTATTCTTTCGAGCCTCTACCGTGTCAAGAACGAGCTCGACATCGATGGCTGCGAGATAATATGGCATCGAGACTGGTGGCGTCTTTCCCTTTGCCACCCGAGTTGCTGCGAGAGATCAGCTATTATCTGCTCCAAGAATATGCCGTCACGGTTACTAGGCCTTTGCTGAATCCCCGCAAGGCCTTTAGTATTCCTGTAACTGAAATAGCTCTGACCACCGAGCACTACGTCGAGTTCGAAGGCGAAAGGTATCTCAGCTCTCTGACTGTCGATGCGGAACAAAGTGGCACCTCAACAGATCCTAAAGTTGTCTACATATCTGAAGACCACCGTGGAATTCAGAGAATGATACTTGCAACATCTATGGATACACCAAAAGTTGCCTGCGTACCTGGTATATGGTGGAAAGCATTGCCAATCCCAAACTTAGACGGCATCGTGGAGTTTCATAGTGATGTAAGAAGTCCTATAAACTTAATAGGTTTATAGCTAACTAACTCTAAAAGGGCATCAAGCTGCGCCATATGACGTATAAAGATAACTCGAGCATGAGGACAACTCATAATGCGGCCTCATTTGCGATTCCCCAGCATCCCCAGACGCCCTTTCGCCGATACCCATTCCATCGGGTCTATATCCCAGCGCCGCCTCGGATTAAAAAGTTTCGGTATAATTATCCCGATGTTACTGGCCTTTCAGTCTGTTGTGACCCTGCGCCTGTTGCCCTCCACGCCCACACATTAAATGATGATCTATCTTTCTATGAGTCGAGTCTAGATGGGTCGCATCTGGATGGGTCGGTATGGGTTTATATCCCTCTTGCACCAGATGAACGCATCGTGAGCGTTTGGATGCGCACTCGTCGTCGTTTGAATAAGGAGTTGGCACTAGCATTCACGACGACCCAGGGCCATATACAATTGCTAGGAGCCCAAACAATGCCGGTGCTATTAGATTGCCCCTGGATCCTACTAGATATGCCGGGTGGGAACCCTAGTAGCTTCTTTTTTGATTCGCATCCTACGGGAATTAACTGTCTGGGCTTCGATTCTAAAGCGCCGGGGCAGACCGAAACAAGCCCACTTGTTCTTCCAACACCGTCATCGTCACATCCGGATCCGGCATCCTTTGAGGGCTTTCTCTGGTCTCGAGCTTCTACTAAAGACATCGTCGGGATAACTCCATGCCGTCGAGCGACTGCAACTAGGTCGCAGATTATAGGCCTATTATTCCGTTACGCAGATGGGACAATGGCATGTGTGGGACAGATTCGCCTCGACTGTCTTGATCCACCTCTTACGGTCCAGATTTCTCAACGGCTTTACCTATGCTTTGAGAAAACCGAAGAGAGACATCCATATGTAACTGAGGTCTTGCTATCTACTGGGAATCTGGATAAGACTGTGGGCATGTGGTTTGAAGTATCTTGGACTGATACCCTCGAATGGTGGTACTCGTACCGACAGTGCCAGGTTTGGCAGAACGGACGCCAGAGCTTAAGGATGAGGACCTGAGGACGTCGAGGGCTGGAGGCAAACTATACTTACTAATATACTCCCTTTCCTACCAAAACCACGCCGTCTCTTCTATTGTAGTGTAACCTTGAGCAATTTGCTGAACAAACTAGGGTCCAAAACCTTCCTCACTGAAGATGGAACCACTAACCCCGGCAACCTAGATCTTCTTAAGCGCGCCACTAATGTTTCGTCTTATAGCAGCAAGGCCATATCCCCCATTATAATTACCAGCAAAGATATGCTCCCTGTCACGGCACAACCAACCCGCGTCACGTGTCATGACCCCTATAATTCTCATCTAACTGTAGCAGGACCACGATCTCTTCCGTGATCTAACAAGCAGGCTCACGATTTCTGCTTCTGTGGCACCTGATATTTAAGACAGATATAGGCTGACAAAACTAAACAAGGAGAAAATAACAGAACAAAGGAGCGTAGTAAATATTGACAAAGGCGAATAGAGAAGGGAACTTGCAGTTATTACTACACTGATTGGGATAATGAGGATTTATAAGCCTATGGTGAGGTCATCTCTCGACCATTGAAGGGTCCTAGGTACGGGATGACGGAACCCGGGTCTTCCCTGTCCGCCCCAAGTTAAACCCCGAAATGCCCTCTTAGTAATGAATTCTTGAAGTTAAGCTCATCTATCTTTCTTCCTCTTATCAACATGTCTAAGCCCCTTCTACTTGAGATATACCTACAGATTGTCACGGTATGTGGTCCTTCTGTCCAAGCCGCATTATCAAGCTCCAATATGCAGCTTGATAGTCTTTGCGGTCGAGTTCTAAACTAACACCACGTCTAACATAAGGGCTCATCTGCTATCGCGTATTCTATCACGTATTATAACGACCAAGGCGCGGTTTTTACAAGTTATTCAATATATTCTACGAGTGGGCGACAATATTAGAACCCCTGTCGACTGCGCCCTTTATCGTGGCGATTATTAAATTACTATGAAAAAGCCCATGCCCTCTTTGTTTCTGCAACCCGGGTACTATAGGAGGTTGTGAGTTTTATCCTCAGGGATAACCTAATCGATGTTGATTCCTCTTGTGGTTACTCCTATGTGCCGCTGTTTATGTCGCGATATGCGAGATAGCCTTAGATTGGGTGCATCTTGTTCGACTACGGGGCATCACCCCGTAATCCTTTATATATGTTCTTTATTGCGTCACCTAAGAAACCTTGGTGGAATTGTTGTTATTCTTGGTGAGAGAGAATGGATTGGGTGTAAAGGAACTTTGCTATGCCACTGAGGGCTAAAATAACCTCTAGTGATGTATTCAGTTGAGTCTTTCCTCCTGCAGCCGCAGCCGCAGCCGCAGGAAGCTTAAATTAGGTTATCGTGTAAGCATTGGGTTATTATGGTTGAAATGTGTGAAAATTGTGCTCTTTGTTATTGTGGAAGCACCTTGCCTTTAAGAGAGCAAAGGGCGGTTTGCATAGTTCTGTACTCCCTCCAGTAACTTCACATGCAAGTGGTGTACTCACAAAGATCAATGCGAGCGACTTCACCATGGCCGGCGGCGTAGGTCTAATCCTTCATGGCTAGGATCTTCACGGTTTCTACGCCGAGACTATTGGGGTCAGTACAGGTCCATTCCTGAACTGATGACTTAGTGAGAAAGGCGTTCATTGAATGAATGTCGCTAAGAACGGATGCCAAAGTACGAGTAAATACAGCTTGGTCCAAGGGATTCCATGCGGAATGCTTCATCAAAGGGAGGCAAATCAAAAAAGTTGACGCAAGCCACATTGGCTACTCAGCTGGCCTCACTCCTAACGCTAGCTCGATTCGGAGTTGGATGGCTTAATAGACCAATTACAAACCAATTACAAGCCAGCGTTGGCTGTGTTTTATACTCTACTCTAACTTATACGTTACTCTGAGACCTTTTCAGCCGCAGTCACAAGTCAGATATCGGTTCAGCCCCGGCAAGGGACATGGGAAGTTATCAGGAACTACAAATGCGGTAGTTCTCGGGTAGCCAGCTGGCTTGCTAGTATTACAGTAACCAGCTCGTTAACCCCTGCTACTGCGGCCCGTGGCGTGAGATCGGGCACGGCACGGAATTGTACTCGTTTAGACAACCCCTTTCCAGAGCCGCCAAGCGAAGGCTTTGAGACAGATTCAAACCAGAAAGAATTTACTGAACCCAACAAAAATGGCAGGCTTGGACTCGATCGAGGCTATAAAGGCAACAACCTTGATCGTTTGCTTTGAAAAATACCAGTCCCTTCATCTTTCGGTCATTGGCTCTCACTTCCCTACGTCGAATTGAAGGGAGCTCTGCAGAAATGCTCCGATCACTCTTCCTCTTGTCCCTTTTGGGGCTCTCTATTGCCTTATCCCAAAAGGCTCTATTCCAGGACGAGGATTGCGACTGCTCTGGTACTTCGATAAACACTCATTTTACCGCTCTGCCATATTACATTTGCGGCGACAAACGCCTTGGACCTAGAGTTCTCCCCAAGAAGCTACCCCTTGGTACATTCGTTGCAAGTTACGACCGCTTTGGAGGCCTGACTCCAGACGAATTTCTCAAAAAATGGTGGGACGATGGCAAGGACGGGGAGAAGCCTCATTGGAAATATCCTGAGGATAACGGATTTCAACTTGATGAGCATGATAAACCCATGAAAGCCAATATGGTCCTCACACCGGGGATGCTTGTTGATCGATTCGGTGGGCCTTATGGTAAGTAATAAGTATCCGTCGTGAGAACACAATCTAACTGATACACATAGGGCGCTACATCTCTCCTGCCACTGCCCCTTTTCCACAGAGGGCTCTCAACCCTGAGAATCTCGATACACCCCAGGATGCACCAGAGTTTCCATACAACTACCACGTCTATGTCGTCAAGAAGAACTTTACTGTGGAAGCTGGGCCTATTCTGCCTTGGTTTGGCCAACCGGGACTAGGCACACAATTCTTTCTTGGTCAGGATTCTCGCGGTGAGGATTTGAGGGTGAAGCATTATCTCGACGACGGTTCCTTGGTCGAGGTATCTCCGTCAGTTTTGATCAAGGACGGGCCGGGTTGCGGATTTGACCGCGAGGAACTCTGAATTGGAAAGTAATTACTTGAGATGGTTTTAATCAAAGTAATAAAAGGTGTATATACACGCTATCTTAAACATATACCTTTTCATGCCTCCATGTCGGGTGTCTGTTGCCATGCGCATGGGGCTCGGAAAGTCAACCACCACTGCTTGAGCCTTGAATTGACTCCATAGCCGACATGAGACGGAAGTATTTTAGCCTGGCGTCACTGCCAATGAGCTATTAACTAGAACACAAAGCAGGGCTCAAGTGGCTTTTGGTGGCAGGGGTTACTTTTAATCAATACAAGATCAATAGTTGAGACATACACAGGATGCTTACCAGTTGGTCACAATTTCAAATCACATCGACGAAAATTACAAGCATTCGTGGGATTAAGTGCGTAACATTAAATACCCTATATGATCTATCTAAGAAAGTAACTTGTTCATGTGCTATTCATCAATTTCCCATGCGCTATATGTTCGTAGCTCTAATGAGCATTCAATTACAGAAGGAAGGCAACAACTCCAGCGACGGCGACAGCCATCTCGAAGCTACCGGTGAGACGTCCAGCGGCAGCAGTAGGGACCGGAGTAACAGGCTGCTCTTCAGCGCCAGTGGCTGAGGGGGGAGCAGGGTAAGTCTCGATAGACTTGCTAGGTGCGGGCTGCTCGACAAGCTTGCTGGGAACAGGCTCCACGGGGGCGGGCTTGCTTGGCTCAGACTCCTCGGGGACGGGGTTATGAGCCTGCATGCTTGGACCAGGGGGCTGATACGGTCCTGGCTGAGTCTCAACAGGCTTGTTCGGGACTGGAGGCTGAGGCTGCTCAGGAACAGGATAAGCAGGCTTGCTTGGGGCAGGCTGCTCGGGCTGTCCAGGCTTGGATTCGACAGGCTTGCCGGGAACAGGAGGTTGAGGCTGCCCAGGGACAGGGTGAGTCTCCTTGGGAGGCTGGGGCTGTCCAGGGACGGGATAAGTCTCAGCGGGCTTACTTGGAACCGAAGGCTGAGGCTGCTCCGGCTTTCCTGGTTGAGTCTCAACAGGCTTGCTCGGGACTGGAGGCTGAGGCTGCTCAGGAACAGGATAAACAGGCTTGCTTGGGGCAGGCTGCTCGGGCTGTCCAGGCTTAGATTCGACAGGCTTGCCGGGAACAGGAGGTTGAGGCTTCTCAGGGACAGGGTGAGTCTCCTTGGGAGGCTGGGGCTGTCCAGGAACAGGATAAGTTTCAACAGGCTTGGTAGGGACAGGAGGCTGAGGCTTGTTGGTTGTGTAAAGCGTCGTGGTCAAGTTGCCGGGCTGGTGAGGAGGCTGAGGAGGCTGAGGAGGCGTCACGACCTTGGTAGTGTGACCTGGAGGAGGAGGAACCTTATGGGTCTCAGTCACGGGGCAAATTGTCGTCGAAACAGGGACCGTCTCGGTGGTGACATGAGGACCCTCGGGGCAGTTGGGGACATTGGGGCCGCATGAAGTCACGGTTTTGACGTTCGTCGTGTAGATCGTAGAGGTCGTCATGTAGGTGGTAGTATCCTTGTGTCCATTCTCGGTAGGCTTGGGAGGGGGATAGTGAGGGACGGTACCATTGTGGCCTGGCGGGGGGTAAACAGGCTTCGTAGGATAAACCGGCTTAGTAGGATAAACCGGCTTCGTTGGGTAGACTGGCTTCGTAGGATAAACTGGTTTAGTGGGATAAACCGGCTTCGTGGGATTCGGCTTAGTCGGGTGTTCCTCAGTCACAGGGCAGATAGTCGTCGACACAGCGATGGTCTCAGTAGTTGTGTGCGGGCCTTCGGGACAGTTAGGTTTATCAGGACCACAAGTGGTGACAGTTCGAATAGTCGTGCTATACACAGTCGAGACTGTCCATTTAGTAGTCTCCGCTGTGACAGGTCCGGTATAATGAGGGATGGTCTCGAGGTTAGACGGCTTGGTAGGCTTCGGGGGAAGATGGCCAGTAGAGTGATCTTCGACAGAAGTGACAGGGCACGTGGTGGTCGAGACAGCGATGGTCTTGGTGGTTGTATGAGGGCCCTTGGGACAATCTGGCACCTCAGGGGGGCAAGAGGTGAGAGTCTCGACGCGAGTCGTATACACAGTAGAGACGGTGTACTTGGTCGTCTCATGGCCGGGCTTGGTTGGCTTCGTGGTGTGCCCAGGAGGGGGAGGGTATTTTCCAGTTGAGGTTGTCACATCAGTGGAACCTTCTTTCGTCGGCTGGGTGTGCTCCGGAGGCGGGTAGGGCTTGGTTGTCTTTACGGTGTGCTCCGGAGGTGGAGGGTATTCACCAGTCGAAGTTTTGGCCTCAGTAGTATCCTCGTGGCCGGGCTTGGTTGGTTTTGTAGTGTGCCCAGGAGGGGGAGGGTATTTGCCAGTTGAGGTTGTCACATCAGTGGAGCCTTCTTTCGTCGGCTGGGTGTGCTCCGGAGGTGGGTAGGGCTTGGTTGTCTTCACAGTGTGCTCCGGAGGCGGGTACTCGCCAGTCGAAGTTGTGGCCTCAGTAGTATCCTCGTGGCCGGGCTTAGTTGGCTTTGTAGTGTGCCCAGGTGGAGGATATTCGCCAGTCGGCTTTGTTTCCTTGGGAGGGTAGGGCTCAGTGACAGGGCAGACGGTCGTCGAAACAGCAATCGTCTTTGTAGTAACGTGAGGAGTGTTGGGGCAATCCGGAACCTCGGGCTTGCAAGAGGTTACGGTTGTAATCTCAGTCGTGTATACCGTCGAGGTCGTCCATTGAGTAGGACTGGTATGCTCCGGAGGCGGGTACTCGCCAGTTGAGGTTGTGGCCTCAGTAGTATCATCGTGTGTCTCTTCAGGAGGAGGGTAGGGCTGAGTAGGCTTCGTTTCCTTAGGAGGGGGATACTCTGTGGAACCCTTGTGTGTCTCTTCGGGAGGAGGGTAGGGCTGAGTAGGTTGAGTAGGCTTTGTTTCCTTGGGAGGGGGGTACTCGGTCGAACCCTTGTGAGTCTCTTCAGGAGGGGGGTAAGGCTGAGTAGGCTTCGTCTCCTTGGGAGGGGGATACTCTGTGGAACCCTTGTGGGTCTCTTCGGGAGGAGGGTAGGGCTGAGTAGGTTGAGTAGGCTTCGTTTCCTCGGGAGGGGGATACTCGGTTGAGCCCTTGTGTGACTCTTCAGGAGGGGGATACGGTTGAGTAGGCTTCGTCTCCTTGGGAGGAGGGTAAGGCTGAGTAGGCTTTGTTTCCTCAGGAGGAGGATACGGCTGGTTGGGCTTGGT
>JABCKW010001096.1:0-15615 GCA_014824385.1 Fusarium cyanostomum
CAACACCAACACCAACACCAAGACCAAGCACCCAGCAACACCAAGCCGAGTATGGAGTGGCGAGAGATGATGGTCTCCCCAACACCACCAGGCGCCACCCACGCCGACCTCGGAACTCCCAAGTTGGAGCAGCACCAGCCACCTCCTGAGTTCCAGCTCACCCTCTCCTCCGGCACCACCCGCCACTCTCGCTTCGTCCCCGAGACGTCGCCCCGGTATCGCAAGCTCAAGAATGTCCCCGACTCGGTCATCGAGGTCTGCCCCGATGCCTCCATCTTCGCTACAGACTTTGCAGCTCGCATCGGCGGCACAGCGCAGTATCCCAAGCCTAAACCTAGCGGTGCTGCCCTCATCCTCGACTATGGCACGTCCGACACCATCCCTATCAACTCCCTGCGCGGCATCCGCAAGCACAAGCGTGTGAGCCCCTTCTCCACGCCTGGCTTGGTTGATCTCAGCGCCGACGTCGACTTCACCGCTATCGCTGAGGTGGCTACGCTGGCGAGCGAGGGCGTCGAGGTACACGGTCCCGTGAACCAGGGTGACTTTCTTGAGCTGATGGGCATCCGTGAGCGCGCCGAGATGTTGACCAAGGCTCCCGGTGTCGACAAGGAGACTGTTGACAAGATTGATGGAGCTTGGAAGCGACTCGTTGACAAGGGCCCTGATGGTATGGGTAAGCTGTACAAGGCCTTGGCCATCCTGCCGGAGAACGATGGCCGAAGACGACCAGTTGGATTCGGAGGGGATATCTCAGGCTAAGCGTATCCGGGCCGAAAGAAGATGATGGCCGCAATGGAGGCTGGTTGGAGATGCAAAGAGGTGGAAGGATTTTGTACCATCATGTAAATCAGACAGGCTCTGTCATACTACAGCCATGCAAATTTCGGGTCTATTCTTCGTCGCTATGTAACATATATCACAACCCATCATACGAGGGAACAGGGCAAAAACAACGAGTTCCAATTCATTCATCAGCGCCGGATTCGAAGCCTTTAACAAACCTACATGTATACAAACATGCGCAGATATCAGCTGCGCGCAGTCTCACCCCAGGCCAAGGCCGCGTTCATTTTATTTCCCTTTTACAAGCTTCGCGTCCTCCTCGTCACTTCCGTCATCTGAAAACTTGTCGCCGTCCTCGCCGATAGCGAAGATGGTTTCATTTTCTAGCGACTCTCGAGGAGCGGTGCGGGTGTTCCTTTGCTGAGCGGCGCTCTGTGACGACCCAGAGAACGAAAGTCCATTGGCGGGCTGCGAATTGTTTTGGGACTTGCCCACCTGAGCCTCCTCATCATCCGAGTCTTCTCCAGGAACGCCAATGTCGCCAAGGTCAAAGTTGCCATCGTCATCTTGCGCAATCTCGTCACTCATGGCGAAGCGGCGGTTGTTGGCAGTAGGGCGCCAGATGTAGGCGATCCAGGCCACATCGGCAAAGTACACGAGGTTCAGCCAGCCGTCAAGGATGAACCATCGCGTCTTCCAGTGGAAAGGAACAAAGTCAGGGTCGCTGGCCGACGCAAAGGTGAAGCTGTTGAAGAAGAAGAAGCCGAAGATGACGAGGATACTGGCGAGAATGGCCCACCACAGCTTCCTGTACATGGCCTCCTTGGCGTGCTGCTTTCGCTCACGGAGGTCCTTGAGAGTGTAATTAAGCGAATTGAGCGTCCACACGTAGAAAGCAGTCAATGTACCGGCCAGCGGGAGCACAATCAAGAGCACAAAGGGGCCTATTATGTATCAGCCAGCAAACATCAAGGAGCCAACAGTGGAGATTCTTACCAGCATTCTCCGGCGTAATGGAAAGACTGGTGACGGAGTAAACCAGCCCAAACAAGAAGTGCGCAGCGGCAAGCCATCGTACCCAGATCATGGTCCTGCCCAGCGTGGGTTTCACCACACCATAGCCCATGCAGACGATGAGCAGCAGGAAGAAGGAAAACGAGTTCCGAGCCGCATTGAGAATTCCAACAACGGTTAGCAAAACCTTGGATCCAATATTGGAGCCGTTGCGGTTTTGGTAGTCTAATTCCGAGTTAATACAGGCTAGTTAAGCAGTGAGGGTAGGGTGCGAACCATAGAAACCCCAAGTCATGAGCATTTCCAGGACCAAGAAGATCAGAATGGCTGTGATGTAGTTCTGGACGGCCACTGGGAGAGGTTAGCATAACTGCCAGGGGCAATTTCGTGAAGGAACCAGTGCTCACAGATGTCATGACGGTGCTGATAGTACAAGAAACCCCAGTAGACGGCAATCAGAGCATAGAGGATGGTCATTCCGCCATAGAAGGGCAGCTTGGGAACCTGAGTGGCCTGAAGCTCGCCGTATGCGTTGCGATACTCGACGACAAGGTCGTACTTGTCCGTGTTGTAGACATCCGTTACGACGCAGTAGTAGCCGGTCTTCTTGATGGAGTAGTTAATGGGGGGGGCCTTGTTGAGGTGAACGGCTTTGGTGAGGATCAAGGTGGAGGATTTCTTGTCGGCGTCGGGAGCCAAGATGAACTTGCCCACGTCGGTCTGGTTGCAGAAGCCTTGCTTGACAAAGTCGTCGCCGCAGACTCCGAGTCGCTGGATGGGCACATCAGATGAGAGCCGAGACTTGGGGATTGCGCGAATACTCACGTTGCCGGGAGCTTTGGGGTCCGGGATTCCAACCAGACTTCTATCCTTCCACTCGAATATCACCAGGCTCGCGATCGGATCTTTGCCTTTGGACTTGCTGTTGTTGAGGAACTTGACGAGGATGAATGGATCGACGGGCCCGCCCCATGAGCTTCGGCTGTACATGCCTGGCGCTTGTTAGATCGAAAAGATATCCAATGTTGGGCATGGTGGGTTGACTGTACCGGTGCAGTATTCTTGATAACCATCCTTTTCGCTCTGGGAGAGTACCATTAGCACACTTGCGACCTAGGTGCTTCGGGTATCGAGAGGCAGCCCATACCAGTCCAACCTCGTAAGCTTGAGCAGTCCAGAGGGACATGCCCAGCAAGAGCAGTCCGGTAAGGAACCTCATGTTTGATGGCTCGTCGGTGTCGCGGTGGAAGATTCGGAGGATAGTGGGGAGATAGGAGAAGTGATGCTGGATCAAGGTCGAGACGAGGAGGCCTAGGGAGCTCCGGAACGTTTAAGTGGCGGCGTCGCAGCTTCTATAATTTATGGAGCATGTCGAGTTGGCCGGGTAGATTTCCTTTGCGCGACCAAGATGCTTTGGTTTGAGCCAGGGAATTCGAAGCCGTTTCTTGTAGAGAAGAGGCTTGATCTTGCTGCTTCTCATCCAAAGACGAAATAGGTATTGAAAGAGGGAGCCTGGCGGTTGAGGGTAGCAGATACCCTGGTATCCACGTATACGTAATTGGTCGCCCATGATGCCAGGTCAGCAGCAGAGACAAAGGGCTCCTGCTCTGCCATTGGCTGTCGCCCTCGATAACGATAAGCCCCAGGTACCATGGCGCATCAATTCGCGATGCGACGCAGCGAAATTCCATCATCATAGCTTCTTCAACTAATTTCCAGGCCAACGCAACGCGACGCAACGCCACGATGGGAAAAGGAACAGACAAGCTTTATGCAAGTCAAAAACCTCTACTCTAATACTCATCTCTAACCTTTGTGCTATAGATTACCCATTCAGAGTGGTCCTCGTCCGACGCATTCTCCCCAAGCGTCGGCGCCGGCGCGTCCTCTCGCAACCAGCACGCCAACGCTTCCTTTCGCCGCCTCCCCTTCAACTTCTGCGCCGCGAGCCTCCAGCCCTTCAAGAATCCCGTTTGCACGCCCAACGGCACCATCTTCGACGTCGAGGTCATCGGCGCATGGCTCGAGAAGCACCCGAACCAGAACCCCGTCAGCGGCGAACCGCTGCAGAAGAAGGACCTGATCCGCCTTAACTTTGCCCGAAATGCGGAGACGGACTCGCTGGGTGCTGGTCTGAGCGATGGGAAGGGCGATCTGATCGATCCGGTCACCTACAAGGTGTTTACGGATAATACACACATCGTCGCTATTCGTCATGGCACCTACGCCAACGTCTTCGCCTGGGATACGGTCGAGCGCATGAACATCAAGGCCAAGATGTGGCTCGACCTGGTCGATGACGAGGAGTTTACGCGCGCAGACATCATGACGCTTCAAGACCCCCAGAACGCGGCCAGCCGCAATCTGGACCAGTTCAAGTACCTCCAGGAAGGACATGAAGCGCAGCTCACCAAGGAGCAAGAGGAGGAGCGAAAGGCGGGCAACATTAACTCTGGTGCCCTGGGAAGCATGGGCGACAAGGTCCTGCGTGCAAAGGCAGCAGTGGATAAGGCGCGCAAAGCCCGAGAGCAAGGCGGTGACATCAACCGTAGCTCCACAGCTCTGGCCAAGCCCGCTGCTGCAAACGTAATCCGGCAGTCCATGATCAAAGATAAGAAGCTCGCGCCCAATTCGGCCGCCTACACCACCGGCAAGGCCGCAGCCAGCTTCACCAGCACAGGGTTAACGCCTGAGACGAGTGGCGAGAGAGCGCTGCTGACGGACGAGGAGTTTATGCTCAAGCCGAAGCGCGTCAAGACTACGGGGTATGCCAGGATAGAGACGAACTTGGGCGACCTTACCATCGAGTTGTACCCGGAATATGCGCCGAAAGCTGTGTGGAACTTTGTCAGGTTATCTCAGACGGGGTACTACAAGGGCGTGGCATTTCATCGAAACATCCCCAACTTCATGATTCAAGGTGGTGATCCATCAGGGTCTGGTCGGGGCGGGCAAAGTATCTGGGGCAAGTACTTTGACGACGAGTTTGACGGTCCCATGTCGCACAATGCCCGAGGAACGAGTGAGTATCTCCTTTCTGCTAATCTCTTGCGTTCCACGATACTGACCCTCCTAGTCTCCATGGCCAACAAGGGCAAAAACACAAACTCGAGCCAATTCTTCATCGCATACAAGCCAACCCCCCACCTTGACCGCAAACACACAGTCTTCGGCCGCGTCGTCGCCAACCTTGACATCCTCTCCAAGATGGAAGACGTCCCTACCGACGGCTCCAATCGACCCCTCAACAAGATTGTCATCAAGGATATCGTCGTCTTCCACGACCCCTTCGCCGAGTTCCAGACCAAGAAGCAGGAGCAGGAGCGCCAGACAAAGGAGCAGGAGGAGATTCGTTTGAGGGGCGGCACTGACGACGACAAGACAACCTGGACAGGCAAACGGATACGCAACGACGGAACCATCGAGTCGGCTGGGGCCAAAGAGAGCGTTGGCAAGTATCTCAAGACCGCGGTGCAACAGAGCGCGTCAACGGCCAGCGACGACCATCTCGACACCTGGGGAGAGCCTGCGCGCAAAAAGATGAAGGGGGGCGGCTTTGGAAACTTTGACAACTGGTAAACAAGACGACGGCATCCATTACTCAGGCAAATGCGTTCAGGTATCTTCAAGGTGCTAGTATGTGTCCTTCTAAATCTCTCTCATCTATCGGAGAATCATGCTAAGGAATGCGGAAAGCTCGTCGGCAATACCGACCGTATATCCAACCTCATTCGTCGCATACATCGATGTGATACCAAGACAAACGTTAAACAAAGTAAAGGGAAGGGTCTCTGACCATCTTTGCGTCTGGTTTGTGCGCAGCATGGTAGCCAGCATCAAACCATAGAAGGAAGGGCACTCGCTTCTACTGCCGGAAGCTTGCCAAGGCGTGACGGGCTAAGCGTACCAGGCTCAGTTTTCTCCTGCAACAATCCCGCAACGACACGGGCCTGTTCCAAGCCAGTCTCATGGTGGATGACGTGCAGTCTCTCGATGGCGTACTGTTTCATCTCGAGAGAGCAGGCCGATGACATGCCAAGTATGTACAGAGGCCAAACAATGGTGTGGTTTACGGATGCGAGGCTCATGAAACGCTCCGCATCATCGTTTTGAGTCGTTGATTGCATTGGATCAAACAGCGCCGGACTCGCAATGTTGCCAGGCATGTTGCCAGGCATGTCTGGTCTGGACTTGGCTTGTGCATCTTGAGCAAGCGGCGACGACAGGATACGGCAGGCTTGCTTCTTGGCAGGAACTGACACGGTATCCCCTCGGCCCTCGGGATTTCGTACATCTCGAATGCTAATAACCCCGAGATGCTGAGGAACGCTGGCCACGATCGCCCGCCCCAGCATGTCCAGCAGCCTGGCAGATTTCGCGAGTAGTTTAAGGTGGCGATCTGAGAGTGTGCTCGAATCAGCGGGCTCGGAATTGAAGCCGAGCTGCTCAATGATTGTTTCCAACAGGAGCATCCGTATGCCACGCACAATGTTCCAAGTGGTGGATTGAACGAGCCCCGGATAGACATGACAAGTCTGCCCAAAGACTCGAGGGTCCGGTTGTGTCAGCTGTACACAATGGTACCTCCACGATGCCGGTAGCTCGGAGAGTATTGAAGAGAGTTCATCGTCAGTACTAGATAGTGCGTTCACCACCTCGTCAAGTCTGTCAAGCTTGCCTGACTTGATGTCATACCGAACCTGTAGTGCCTTGTAGATGGGATAAACAACGCGGAACGCAGGTCCGTCGAACTCGTCTGAAGCAGATATTTCCCGGCGAAGGTCAATCAGGGTCTGTGGCATGGGGAGGCCACTCTGGATGCAGCTGATAAGGACTGTGTGGCAGAGCATGAGAAACATGCGGACGCCGGCTTTGCTTCGAAACTGCGCGGTCCCTCTCATGCTTGCCAGGGCGGCGGCGCCGTTTACGTGGTCCTGCCAGGCACGCATTGTGTGAGGGCTATATCCAGAGACGAACTCGTAGGTGCCGAGAACCAAGACAGCAAGCATGGTTGTATCTTTTACCACTTCGACCGGGTCGCGAAGTGCACGGTGGGTTAGTTTGAGAGCGATACCGTAGCTTTGCTGGGCTCGAGTCATGAGCTCAGAACAACGAGTGACTTGCGATAGTCCTGCGAGTCCAACGGCCGTCATGCTGACAGTGACTGGATCGACTCGAGCTTCAGCCGAGTCTGGAGGCTTCCATACGTCGTAGATGAAGGCATAGTTCTGAGACCAGCCACAATCAGCCGCTACGTAGCGAGAAAAGAAGAATGCGGTTCCCCTCTCCTGAAGCTCAGGAGACAAGGCGTCGCCCAAGAGGGCGCGATCTCCAGACAAGCCATTAACATCGCTACCGTCGTCCAGGCTATCGTGCGAGGACTCGGAGGGAGATGGGCTACAGTTGATAGTTAAGGCTGAGAGGACGGGAGCACGGAAACGAGTGGCATGTTTGCGGGTGCGTCTAGCCTCGGTCTTCTTAGTGTTGGGGGCTGGCACTGGGGCGTTGCCGAATCCCGGTTCGGCGATGAATTTCGGGGACGACTTGGCGACGGGGCCGGCAGTGGGTTGGGGAGACGGGGACGCCGGAGACGTGGGTCCCCGGCCGGCGGGTTGCGTATCTCGATGAGCATTGGGTCGAGCACGTGTCTTGACGGCCTTGTTAATGACATGGTCGCTCTCGTCTCGAAACATGAGGTCTACGAGGTTGCGGTAGCCCGGGCAAGGCTGCTTTCGCTTCTCGCATTGGCCACATGCCGGCTCCTTCTGATCACACTTGGGTTGGAATTTGTATGTCAGCACGGACTCGGGCCGGTGGGCTGAGGCGACTCCGACTCGGACCCTGACGGTGGTGGCACAGTCGCGGTCGTTGTCGGGAATGGAATCAACTGGGCTGAGGCGATGGGCTAACTCACGCGAATCTTGCGGAGGCGGCAAGTAGAGCAGCCTTTGGAGGGCTTTCCACAGTAGACCATGGCGATAGGAAAACGAGGCGCTGCCTCGCGACAGAAGGCCAGACTTGCCAGGCTAAGGCTGAAAAAAGGGCGAAAAGACAGAGGTGATGATGCTCCGTCAGGCTCGTAACATGATAGTCTAGTTCGTTTACTGTTGGAACTCGGGCTGCTCGAAATCTGCCTTGGCTGGGTAAGAACGATAAGCCCTGAACAGAAACGGAAGAAGCAAGGCTCGGTAATTGACGAGAGAAACAGTCGTCAACCCAGGGTATCGCGTGGCTAGAGCGTAAAGATCATAATTCGTCAACCATTCCAGAGTTCAAGGAGGCGCAAAAGAGAAGGGGGGATTCGGTGATCATCGGTGGACGGTTGACTTCAGGAAGAGAAGTTCAGGGAAAACATCGAGGATGGGAGAATCAGCCTTGTAGGGGGTTGTCCCTTGTAGGGGTTGTCTCACTGGATGTGGTGCACTCGGTACCTACCTACCTAGGTAAGTTAACTGGTTGGCGGCAAACCAAGCAAGCCCAACCCAACCCACATTGATTTTTAAGAACAGGGACCCACAGTCCTGTTGTCCCTTCCTCACTTATAAGCCATCGTCAAATCAAAGAGCAGTTACACAAGCTGTACCTTGGTAAAGCCTGCTTGATCAAGCTGAATTGCACTGCACGAATTCAGCATTGCCACCAACACTGAAGTTACTATGGCCCTCCAACATAGACAGTCAACACCTTGGGCCTCCCATCATTCAAAAACCCAGACTGATCAAGCCCTCCACTCGCACCAACATCATCATAAGGAAACGCATACCCCCTCCCCTCAAGCGTGACCTCGTGACAGACCCTCGAGTAATGGTTCGTCCTCCCCTCCTTCCTATAATATGCCTCGACCCGCTCCCCCTCCGGCTGCGTTCTGTTGCCCGCCAGCGTCGCCCGGTTAAGAGCCGCCGCCAGCCGCGCCCCGATGTTGAGCTGCGCCGCCGTCACCCCCGGCCCGCCCGCAAACGGCCCCGTGCTGCACGACAAAATGTCCCGCGTCGCCGGCTTCTCAAAGTGGAAGCTCGTCTTGTCCCTGCCCACGTTGGCAAAGACGAGTTTTCCGTGGCGCACTCGGCCCGCTACGTCGCCCCATTCCGCCTGGGTGTTGATCACCAGGTCCTCCTTCGCATACCGTTCCCATGCTGCGTCGACTTCCGGCGCAAAGTAGCCCTCCAGCAAGCCCGGGTGCAGCTCCGCGCCGGAGTTGGGGCTCAAAGCTCGCAGGGGAGTCCCGGGCTTGGACGTCACCACAAGCTTCTCCCAGCCGGCGCCGTCCTGGTCACCCTGGCGCTTCATACCGGCGCATACTTGGTTGAGCCCGTCCTTGGGCATCCCCGGCACATGGGTGACCTTGCCGGCCTCGTTCTCGAGCTTCAGCCCGATCGGCAGGCTCACAAAGTCGACGTACGATACGTTGACATACAGCTGGTCGTTGTTGAAAGTGAACTCGCAGAAGCCCCAATCGGCGTCAAAGTTGGGGTCCGTCGGGTTCGTCACCGACGGCTCCACCACGGCCGGCCCCGGATTCAGCAGGAATCTAAGTGGTTTGTCTCTACAGAACCAGATCCGGCCTCCGAACATGTGCGGAATCCGCACCTTGAGCTGTGATCCGGCCCCGCCGATCGGGATGGCGATATTTGCACCAACCGGCTGCAAGATCTCCGAGGGCGAGGCGGGACGATGCACCGTCTGCCCGTCCTCGAGGAGCATCACCACTCCTTGTTCATCTCGCCCTGTGATATGCGCAAAAAGCGATGGTGAGCTCGTATGATTCTCGAGCACAATGTCTAGAAAAGGCGGGGTAGGCATATCTGTGACTTGTTGTCCAAGGCAATGAATGCCTTAATAATAACCTCGAGTTGTAGTGAGGCTGGTGTGGTCTATGTTTAAGTGAGGCGCAGAGAAACTAGGTAGTTATCCCTCACCACCTTTATACTACTCGTCCACCTTCAAGCCCCTCCCATCTCGGCGTTGCTTCTGCCCCTGTTCTAGGCCCAGTTTTGTTTGGGCTTGAGCCAGGGAGAATGAGGCGTTCAGCTTCTGGGCCATATTCGACTACGTCAACGGTCACTGGTTCCAAGTTTCTCCATACCTTGGTATCGGATTGTACCTGTAATTGAGCTAGCCCCAGCACCTCTAATTAGTCTGAGACACGACATGTAGTCTTCAACCGCAGACTCTGCCAAATACTGTGACTATCTCAGCAACTCCAACCTTTAATTTAATAACGGTAACAGCAACAAACGTTTCTGGTAATCCCAGCTTTTGAGTTAATTTCCGTAACAGTGACGAACCACTCTCGACAACACCAACCTCATTCAGGATATACCCCTTGGGCCATAACCAATGTACAGCCGCATTGATGGCAGTCTGGCTTACATTCCTAGCACCGTAAGACCAACTTCCAGGAAGACCTGAGTAATAATGAACCCCAAGGCCCACATGAAACCTTCAAACACAACTCCTCCCACATCATTAGCCGCGCTATTATTTTTGTCTTGACCATCCTTGCTGGGGGTTTGACTGTCACTGAAAATCGTGCCGCCGGAAGTTGCGCTCTCCTGAGTCACGTCCGGAATCGCACATGCTGCCTGTTTGTCTGACGAGCCAAGGCATCGGCGCCTCAGATGTGACTGACGCTCGTTGTTGGATGAGTTGAAGTAGGCCTTAACGTAGCTGACCGTGACAGTCGCCTCCTCGGCCGGTGGGCCCCCTGACCACAGTGGATTACCATTGCTCCAATGTTGAAGGATTAGATGACCACCAGCCGACGGCATATCACTTCCCTCCATCTGGGCGAGCAGCTTGCTGTCGGCGTAGAAAAGAACCTGGTTGGGAACGTAATCGAATCGGTACTCGTGGAAGGTGTCCGTCGGGTCGAAATCCAGATTGACTCGCTTGTAGGTCCCAGTTCTGCTAGCATCATACCCAGCCTCCAGAGACTGCTTAGACTGAACCACTAAGTTGATGGGATAGATGCTTCTGCCGTGGTCGAACTCCCGCGAGAGAAACTCAATGTCGATCTCTTGCGTGTCGTTGAAGTACTTGGTCCATCAGCTTTAACTAGCCATCTTCAAAATCCAGTCACATACCCAAAAGAAGGCAGCACATGTGCCCTTTGTCGCTGTCAACTTCATCCCGGTCCGGAACGAGCCCCAGTGAAGGTCTAGCCTTGCCGTGTCCACCTCACCCGCTGAAACGGCGCCATCGTCGTCAATGATACTGCCCACACGTAATTGAAGACCAGCCCCACCGTCTGGTCGACCTCCCTCCTTTGCTTTGCGAGTGTCGATGTTGTTGGGTGTGAACGCCTTGCTGTAATTACCCCGGCCAGCCTCCGCTGACACCGTGAACTCTTGCCGCACCCAGTCATAGTTTTGCGAGATATCGTGGACTCGGGTAAAGTCGGTCTCCAAGCGATCCATGAAAATCATCGATCCTTTGCCTTTAGGGTCTGTGACAGAATATCCGCATTTGCATGTCCCAGAAACGAGTTGCACCATGGCAACAAAAAGGAGCACCAAGGAGCCCATGGCGGCACGAGGCAATCAAAACCCGCGAATAGAGCAATACAACGTTTGGCCAGATTAACTTGTTCTCTGAACACGCATTTGACATGTCAAAGGAGAAATGCCCAGGCCGTGAACGCCACGACTTGACAAAGTCACATCTTCCATGGTAGCAGCTTCTGCACCACGAGACTGTGAGCCGAGGACGAGCCTCGCGAGCAAGTGCAGGAACACATTTCCTGGGTGCTGTCAATAAACGAGGTTAACAATCGAGCCTTCTAAATAAATCCTCCGAGAGGGTTTTGCGAAACCGAGGTCGTGTGAGAAGGCACCTTTGGTGCAACAAAGCAGGCACTTCCCGCGTCCCATTCACAGATCACAACAAATCCAAGTAAGTAGTCATGTTTGACAGGTGCTGATTATTCAAGCAAACACTAATCATCTATACACGAGTATGGGCCAGCCTCCTCTCGACGGTGCGCGGCGCTGGGCAGCCGGTCGCTATGGTTTCCCAGCTACGTCCCAGTCCATGCCGCTTCCGCCACATGGCCGCGAATCAAGGCAATCTGTATATCGAACAAGGTATCTGAAAGACAAGACAATAAGAAAAAGTGTTAAGCGTCAAGAGTTAAGAGGAGAAAGAGAAGAAACAAGATCGAAACAAAACAGAGTAGAACCAGGCTTTCGGAGCGCGAGCCGGTGGGAGAGAGCGCAAATATTAGAAAAATAATAACGGTTCCATCCATAGCATATAGAACAGAGGAAGTAGAAGGCGACACCAGCCATCTTGGACCAGCCAATTATCCTGCTATCGCAGTCATTAGCCTGCGCTGTCACTGCGCAAATGATCCAGTTCCCTCTGTCCGGGGCGCAAGCCCAATATGCGAAACCCGTCTCCCGATCCCCTTTCCTTAACCACCGATTAATGCCGTTTGACCCTTTGAAACCATGCGAGAAAGGAGAGACAAAGAAAAGGCACCCAATGTGCCCACCAACAGACCTGCAATAACAACCTGCAATCGAGTTGGACACTGCGATTACCCGCCCTGTCTCGGGTATCGCCAAGGAGATAATGAGATGAGAACCGTAAGGAAATAACAATGCAAGGAAATATGATGACGAGTCCAACTCCCCCGAGCCCTTCGCGCCGGAAACGACAAAGTCAGAGAGAAGAACAATTCAGACCCAAACCAAACCCACCCAAACCAAAAGCAGAGAGGTATATGCCTAGGAGACAAGGAAAAGCCCAGCCCAGCTCGAGGGCACACAAAGAAAATGTCGTTTCAATCATCGCGGATTAGTTTTAGTACACGCTGTCCTCGTCTGCACCCTGCGACGTCATCGAGGGAGTAGAAACATTCGAGGAAGCTTCAGGATCATCGACATAGCCAACGAGAGCCTGAGAATGCAATTTGAAAGACTCGCCCATGAGTCGTGCCATTCTGTAAGAGACGTTAGCATGACCGTGGTCAGAAATGACTGGATGGATCCAACTTACCCCCAAACAACAACTTCATCCAGTATCGAGCCCCAGAGTCGTGCGACAACCGCGCTCAGTTGAGACATGAAATTCTCATCAATCTCCTTAACCAAGAGCTCGCGGATCTTGTTGTACATGGCCAGTTCCTCCTGGGTCGCGGGCTCCTCGTCATGTTCCAGGCGATACAGCCATAGCGACAGGATGATCATCAGATCCATCCCGCAGAGCGCGTGCTCCACACTCCAGTTGGTAGGCGACACACGGGCAATCCATCGGACTCCTTGGGAGACAACGGTTTCGAGGCAGTTGTAGCACTCCTCAATAACCTTGATCATCTCACCCGAGCGCTTTACGCGATCCCGAGCGTGGGTCATGGCAGCCGCAACTTCATACGGGTCATGGTAGCGCAGCGCCTCCTGCACCGCCTTGAGGTCAACCTCGAGACGGACGCGGGCGTTTCGGTACATGGCCTTGGCATTGAAGATCAAGGGGTGGCCCTTGTGGGGAGCGCTGATGGGAACCGGGAAGGCCTCAGGTTCGCACATGTCGACAGACTTTTCCCATGTCTCCAACGCAAGTCGCAGCTTGTACTCGGTAACCACGTCCTGCAGGGCCTCGGGACTGCGCTTGTGATACCAAACCTCGAGGAACAGGGCGTTGATCATAACACGGGTTCCGAAGGTGCTGTATCGAAGGGTCTCGCCTTGGAAGAGGTTATCGTGTGCCTCCATAAAGGTCACGGTAGTCGACGCCTTGAGATGTTCTTGCCACGTCCCTTCATCCGAAACTTGCAAGTTCCACAGCGTCTCGGTGGAAGGAAGCTGCAGGTCCTCGAATTCGCTGAAGCTGATGGCTGGTGTGTGGTTGTAGGTCAAAGTCAGTAGACCAAAGAAGATGTAGACAGCGTAGTAAGTACGACGACAACCCTCATCCTCAACCCACTCAGCGCGTGTCGGCTTGGCTCCACCACGGGCTTCCTGGCGAAGCTTGAGCTCATACCTGTTGCCAGCGACCATGTTGGCGAGCAGACTCTTGATCGAGCACGTCCATTCAAGGCCCTTGGGGTCACCACTCCAGCTGGCGAAAATCATGTTCAGAAGATTGCTCTGCATGGTCCACAGAGGGCACTTGCGAGAGCTGAAGTTCTCCTTACTCTGAAGGAACTGGTTAACCAGGACCTTGGAGCCGATATGCAGCATGTAAGCCTGCTCCTGATCAAAGGCGTAGAGAGCGCCAATGCTGAGGACCGCCAACAACAATGGCGGGGAGACCTTGGTCGGGTGAAATGAAGCGGGGTGTAAGAAAGGCAAGTGGTGGTGGAAGAGACCAAAATAGGTCGAGAGATATCGGTTCAAGGAGCCCAGGCCAGGGAGACGGAAGCCCTCGGGGATGGCGTGCTCACTATCCGCGTGGCGGATATGATCCAGAATTATATTTCGCTCGTCATCTCCCATCACCTCAGGCGCCTTGTATCCAGACTTTGATGCTTCCGAGACCCAGGGAGACGGAGGTGCGGCCGCGGAATTGGGCAATGAGTTGATCATTGACTGAAGTGCTGGCACGAGACCATTGCAATTCTGTCCGCCGATTGGGGGAAGCTGGTTGGAATGAGGCTGCAACGTAGTTCCGCTGGTGAAGGATTGTTGAGACTCGAAAGATCCGGAAGCGCTCGAAGTGATGGAGTGGGCTTTAGGCTCGGTCACTGACTGAGACATGAAACCATCCCACTGAACCTGGGGCAATGCGATGGCACCGGATGGATAAGTCACCGTAGACTCCATGACAGATGAGCTGTGGGGGGAGTATGCCATGGACGGGTTGTCCTCGTACGAGTGGTCTTCGCGCATCGCAGCGGTGGCCTTGTGGTGCAGGTCTGCCACGAGCATGGCAGCGGCCTCAACGTCGAAAATACCATCAGCGCCGGACTCCATCTGCTCCAACGTCGAAGTGTCGATGGCGATGGATGACTTTGAAGGGCCGCCGACGGCGCGAGTTTTGGGACCGGCACGGCGCTTGCCATCGCTATGGAGTGGGACGCCGCCGTCCTTCGCGTGAACAGTACGGTCATGTCTGAGGAGGAGATCGCGACGGACAAAGGTACTCCTGCACTTCATGCACTTAAAAGGACGTTCCTTGGTATCTGCAAGCTAGTTAGCGAATAGGCGAGCGAGATAGGGTGAGAGGGGTCGTGGGGTGATGGCTGATACGAGGGGCGAGAGGATGTGGCACGTACGTGATCGTTCATGGCGACTTCGGTGTTCGCTCCTGCTAAAGGCCCTGTTGCAGAACTGGCACTTGTATTTCCGCTCGGGTGCCAGCGAGGCCTTTCGCGAGGACGCTGTCGAGGCCGCAGGGGGCGGGAGGACTGCTACGCTTGCACCGGGCATCTCGACGAAGTCAAGTCGCGTTTCCGGGTGAGGATAGCGACAGAGGACGACGGCAAGGTTGCGCTCGGAAGTCGGGCAATTAGGCTGGGCCCGACAGCACGATGGTTGAATATCGTCTGGTTCGTAGGTTGTTGCTCTCGCACTCGCTCTCAACTGCTAGCTCCTCGCTTGCGCGCGCGCTCCCGTGGGGTTTAAAGGGTGACTGCGGTGGACTCGAACGTGATGATGGTCATTGGATAAGATTGTATGCTGATCATGGAAAGGCTGTATTGTCTGGGTAGGATGGGGACGAAGGCTCTGAATGGCCTCTTCGAAGCTATGCACCAGTCGGATAAGACGGGCGGGTTGTTGTGGGATGATTGCTGAAAAGTAAGAGTGGTGATGGGGGATGGAAGAAGGAGGGAATAAAAGCGAGGAGACGTAGAAGAGTTGAGGGGCGGACGGGGAG
>JABCKW010001097.1:0-11542 GCA_014824385.1 Fusarium cyanostomum
GAAGAGCCGACAACAAAAACAATAAGGAAATCAAGTACAATTTCAGCATTCCAGACATTCAGAGCAAAATGCCATTAGACGGAATCATTTTGCTTCAGCGCGTGGTGATCAATTGACCACAGAGGAATGAGAGCCAGAAGATGGGTCACCTTGGCTATTGCGGCTGGTACAATTTGCACCGGGAAATTGCGTACGTCATGATCAAGTCGATCAATAGTAGCAATCACACCAACGAAGGGTGACAGAATAGCTTGTACATGGAACACCTAAATATGCCCCCCAGCTGCACGGGTTTATTTTATCAAGGTTGACCTTCAACCTCATGAGTCATGCATGATCTGCTGAAAAAAAGCAATTTTGTCTAGAAAAAAGTGTCCGCGGATGTGGCACGAATTAAGAGTCTTGACGTTTGTTTATTGGTTAAATTGTTCAAGTCATCTCTCAGGTGTATAAGCCTTGCGATGAAAGGGCGTCGCCGTTTCTTGACCCCACCCGGCGCAGCGGCCCACTACAAGGGAGCTTCCCTCTTGTTTCACGCCGCCCTTACTTTCAAGGGTAGATAGTAGCAACACCAAAGACTTGAAGAAATGCACACCCCACGACAAATTGCTTCTCTGTGCATCGCACTCTGTCTCTCAATTGAATATTCAGGTTGTAATAACTGGCATTTGGCTGCGAGATCTGCTTCACCGTTCAGCTCCAGATCATCTCCAGATCAAAAGTTGGACTATCATTGGTGCGATGCACAGGGCCTAGCGGGCATCAGCCACACGCCGCGACCGTCATATGGAGGGTCCTGGATCAGATCCACTGTTATGTCAGTATCAGATTCAGTCATTTACTACGCCTTGATCTGTTACCGTCTCAACCCCCGACCATGTGATTGGAGGCTATCCCTGCACCAGCATCCTCCACATTCAATGGTGCATTGGTCCGTGCGTCGACTGTTTCCGGGAGTGGCGGTGCGATGCGTGGCCGATCTGGAAACCGGGCACCTCGATATTAGTCCTGCAGTCCCCGTTTCCTAACCTACAATCACCTAGTCTTTACATGTTCGCCATCAACGTCAGAAAAGCCACTCTCACCTAGAACCCTACGCACCCTCAGCTTATCGCCTCGTCCTGACCAACAGTCGAGCGGTCCTTGAACTAGATCAGCGGTGCATCCCGGCGCCGCGACACGCCATGCATAAGAGGCTGTCCAAGCAGGTCACGGAAGCCGTTCGTGAACGAGAATCCCTCAAGTAGGCTGGGCTCTCGTCAGATTTTGGTTGGGCTTAACACGGGCCTACCCTATCTATGCACTTATGCTGACAAGCATCCCGCAGATACTTCCAGGCCTTGGATGAGTTCACCAAGCATGACTCTCTCCAACAAGCAGATGCATCCGCCAGGGATGCGCTGTCGTCATATCGAGACACAATTCTCACAGCACTCTGTCAGCTCGGCACCCACCAAACCGGCACGGAACGATCTCTCTGTTCACTTTTCGATCTTGACCATCAGTACATCATCGCCGACGCAACCCCGTCTCTGTTCCTACGGCCACCCTCCGGCGCTGAGCCACACGTTTCATGCGGAAGTGTCATCCCTCGCCAGCGTCTGCCTTGCCAATATGTCCTGGCTAGTGACAAATGCGACCTCGAGGACGCCGGAAAAGATGGTATAGATTCGACAGAGCTTCCCATTACTCTATCAACCGATCTCGATACAGACGAGCGGTTTTCGGGCCAAAAGTTTCGCCAGCTTGGATTCTTAGCTCGATCGTATGCTGCAGTTCCGATCCGCACCAAGAGGGGCATCAACATCGGCGTGTATTGCGTCATGAGCTCCGCGCCCGGAAAGGCGTGGACTGCAAACGACGCTCAGCGTCTTCGCGATATTTCCTGCACGCTCATGAACTACCTCGAAAAAGGAAGGCAGGAAATCTTATACCGGGTCAACGAGAGAATGAAGAGGGGCCTGGGATCATTCGTCGAAGGCAGTTCTACACTTTCTGGCTGGCGCTTTGGGCCAAACCCTTCTGCTTTCGCCAACACGCCCGGAGGGGAGGGAGCTCTTAACCAAAACCAGCAGACTATCCAACACAAGAAAGAGGAAATTGAGCTCAACATAGCTTCAGGTACGCCGCTCGACGAGCCCAAGCTCTCCGAACAAAGCGACATGGGAAGACAACCGGCGACGGATGTCCCGGGCGAGGATCCGGGTCTCCACACCGGCAAATGGGTCCCAACCTCGAGCGATGCGGCATTAGACTATGTCTTCTCTAGGGCCGCCAACATCATCCGGGAGTCAGCCGAAGTGGAAGGCTGCCTCTTCATGGACGCTTCCATGGACGCGTACCATACTCCCACTTCACAGCCGACTGGAACGGACGACGAGGGCAACCAACGATCGTCGACAAGCTGCAGCGAAATCTCCGATCAGGGAAAAACGTCCCTGCCTGAATGCCGAATCTTGGGCTTTTCTACGTCAGACACGTCGAGTATTGACCGAGTAACTTCCGAGGTATCCAATATACGTCTTGCGCGAAAAAGTCTGAAGAGGCTACTTCAGAGATACTCGCGAGGCAAGGTGTTTAATTTCGATGCTGAAGGAGGGCTCCAATCCTCAGACTCGTCAGAAGATGATCGTCTCATTGCATTGCTCCCGGCTGTTGCCCAGCCTTTGCTCCCAGGAAACAGCAATGGTCGGTCCGCCTCCGCACTTTCATCTGCCACACCCAAGGACAGACCTCGAACTCGCCAGACTGATGGCAAGATCATCATGAAGGCTTTCCCAGGGGCCCGCAGTGTGGCATTTGTACCAGTGTGGAATTCGAGCCAATCCTGCTGGTTCGCGGGCGGGTTTGTCTACACCAAAAATCCCAATCGTGGCTTCACCGTTGAGGGTGAGCTAAGTTATCTGCGAGCATTTGGTACCGTGGCAGCTGCCGAAATCCTACGTCTCAACGCTCTTCAGGCGGCAAAGGCCAAGTCTGACGCTCTCGGCTCTCTGTCTCACGAGCTACGCTCCCCGCTCCACGGCATTTTGTTGAGTGCTGAGTTGATGGCCGATACTGATCTTAGTGTGTTTCAAGCCAACACGGCCCATACAATTGAGATATGTTCACACACCCTTCTCGATACGATAGATCATCTTCTCGAGTTTTCCAAGGTCAACCATCTGTCCGGCAGAGCGCGTCAGTCGCTGTCCAGCAAGAAGTCCAGGGTGTCTGGGTCCCGAAATGAGGCAAATAACCTTGGCCAGAAGACATTGATTCAGACCTGTCAGCTTGACAACCTCGTGGAAGAAGTGATTGAAAGTGTTTTTTCGGGGTTCAACTACCAAAACCTGTCTGCCGAGAAGAGCTTTGATAGGCCAAGAATCACTGTTGATCATCACCACAACACATCCTCTCCTGGGTTCAAGCGTGGCCAGGTCAAGCGTCGCCAGATAGTGCCGCGTTTTGATCAAGGCCTAGGCAAAACGTGTGCTGAGGTGGCGGTTTGCCTCTCAATCGATGCAAATCGCTCTTGGCTCTACCGAATACCAGTCGGTGCGATGCGTCGAATCGTCATGAACATTTTTGGCAATGCGCTCAAGTACACGGAGTCTGGCACTATCAAGATATCTCTCACCCAGGGGTTTGCATCCATAAAAGGACGTAAGAAAGCTCACGTCGTCAAGTTCGTGGTTCAAGACACAGGAAAGGGCATCGGTATAGATTACCTAAACCATGGTCTTTTTGAGCCGTTCAGCCAGGAAGACGATCTAGCAGTAGGCACTGGCCTTGGCCTCAGCATGGTGAAACAAATTGTTGCTCAGATGCGCGGTCATATATCCATCAAGAGTCAGGTCGGCGTCGGAACTACAGTCTCGATCACACTTCCTCTGGAGCAGATGTCCAACGTATCAGAAGCCACAACCCTATCTTCGGAAATCGACGTCGTTTTTAGGGACCAGGTCCACGATCTCAAAGGGCTGCGTATTCAGCTTGTCCTCCCCAAAGGCGAAGATGGAGCGCTGTGGAGAGAAACCTGCGCCACGGTAGACGCCGTTTGTCGGGATTGGCTACATTTGGACATCATCCCTCAGGGGTTGGAAAATGAGGTGAAGCCTGACCTTGTGCTTTGGCTGCAGCACCATGCGCTCCCCTCAGTTGAGGAGTTCGAGATGCTGTCGCAGAGGCCCAACGTGGTCATTTGCCAAAGTCCAGTGGCTGCTTACAACCAAACTCTGGCGTTCAAGTTGAACGGCCATGACGGAATCTTTGAATTCATCTCTCAACCGTGAGTATTTGCTTCCAAGTGCTACTTGAGGGATCAAGAACTAATTTTTGAAATAGGGTCGGCCCGAGAAAATTCGCCAGGGCATTATCGTTGGCCTATGAGCGATGGGCCAACTCCCCCCAACCTGGAACTCTTTCAGCTGGAACGGTTGAGGCGCAGCGCCCAGGTGGACTCTGGCGGGCTATCAGCTCTTCTTGTACGACTGAAGCCAGTACTACTCCTCCCTCCAGCGCTGGATTGTCGCCTCCTCTAATACCGGCATACGGATCCGTACCTCAAGGGATCCAGCTTGAGTTGAGGGCAAGAGAGAGCGAGTCGACGACTTCTCTCGATGACGAGGAACCGATCAAACGATCAAAGCTGTTGCTCGTTGATGACAACAAGATAAACTTGAAGATATTATCAGCCTGCGTGCGCAAACTCGGGTTCGATTTCGAGCTGGCAATCAACGGCAAGGAGGCTGTAGACGCCTTCTGTCACGATCCGCATGGCTATTCGTGCGTGCTCATGGACATATCGATGCCCATAATGACGGGATTTGAAGCAGCGAGGGCCATTCGGTCCTTCGAAGGGGAGGGAGGCCTAATACCCATCTCGATCGTTGCTCTTTCTGGGCTGGCTTCAGATGAGGCGCAGCGAGAAGCCATCGGAAGCGGGATTGATTTATTACTCACAAAGCCTGTCAGGATGAGGCAGCTCAAGGATGCGCTGGTGTCGGTAGGGGTTCTCAAATGAGACTTGGACAAAAGAAATGAGTGAAACGAAAAGATGATGGAGTTTGCCGGCATGGGGGATTGGCGTTAATACGAGAATACGCACAGTAACGACTGACGGCCCAAGAAATGAATTAGAAAGATATCCTTTTTGCTTTCTGAATTGTTTACCGCTCCAAGGTCTTCATCTCCACGGTGAGGAAACTGAATAAAGCCAAGACAGACTAACAGTTGCAAGAGGACAAGGGCGTAGGTGCTCAGTTTCCGGTGTTGACCGTAGTTTACTGCCAGGGCGTCGGCTCTGACCCAAGTTATCATGACATGCAAATGTGACAACTTGGACATCCAACGTGGGCACAGCCTGAATGCCAAGGATATCTGAGCGTCGGACACGGGGTTTGCGATCGGCCGCATCGGACATATTGACTGTCCATGTCAGACGCACGTTGCAGCCATCAACCAGCTGCATGCAGACGCTTGCTGCTAATTTCCCACCGACATCAAGGTTGCAATTGCTACGTGTTCTGGGCTTAGCCGGCATGGATATTCGCTCAGCCCTATTAGCTGGTTGGCCCAGCCATATGATGCGCCGCTCGCTGTAGCTCGCACGAGCAAACAGCGAAGTGCGAGAAGCGACCATGAGCGAACCGCGAGAATTGGACGAAAAATGCACGAAAGATACATCAACTTCACCAGGGCCGAGAAATATAAGACTCAAATTTCTCTCTTAGATGACATGCTCGAGACAACTCATAGCACCAGTCAACAACAAGGCAAGAAGACCAAACCCAGGCATTCCAACTCAAAATGCGTACCGCTCTCATCGTCCAATCGCTCTTCATCCAGCTCGGGCTCGGATTCGGACTCAACAGAGTTGTGACACGGGACAAAAACGAGACTGGCATCTTCAACCCTCCTCAGCTGGTGCCTTTCCTCGAGATGGATCTTCGCATCACCCTCCCCGTCAACGTGTCTACCCCGGACGGCATGACCGCTTTGGCGGCCAATGTCAAGGGCGGAAGCGTCAAGGGCGCATTCGAGGCTGAGATCATCGGCGTCGGAGCAGCGAATGAAAGGGTTGCCAGGAACGAACAGGGCGAGAACAGCGTGAGTGATATTCGCCTAATTCACAGATGGGTATGTCAGCTCTAACCCAGGTTCACGAGTAGTTCTACCAAAACATCTACACCTTCTACACTCCCGAGAACGAGACCCTCAGGATGGAGGTAGATGCCCTCATTCATTACGAGAACGAGGCCCTTCATGGATTTGGCTTCGGGTGAGTCGTTCCCCATTCGGATCTTGTCAGGGGTGCTAATCCAACGTAGGAAAATCGCCACGGCGGCGCCCCAGTTTATGAGCTTCAACTACCGGTCCTTCATCGTGGAGGTTACGGGCGACTACAACACTGGAATAGGTCTCGGGGAGGTTTTCGAGCTCAAGCCCTGTGGCAGACGCGATGGCACACCCATCAAGGCTCTGCTTCCCCCCGGAGGTGCATAGAGACTGATGGTTGACTGGCGAGCGCCTTGCTGTTGTCAGCAATGGGAGGATGCTTGACAAGCAGCTAATAAGGGGATGGTTCTCGTGGGGAGGATACTGTATTTGGCAAGGTGCATCTACAAGTCATACTCCAAAGTCCGATATGCTGGATTAGATACACTAGAATAGAAGCCACCACTTTGGCCTATTATATCACCGAGCGAGATGAGAGCATATGCTGGTTGTTGTTTTGAAATTAATGCTTAGGCTACGAGCTTGTGACCCTGTATCCGTTTAGTAAGGCTGCCTACTTTATAGAGTAGACCTATTCTCTCCAAAAACCTATTCATGTAAGTATGTTCTCTTTGCCTGGAGCATTTTTCCTTGGGGTAGCTTCCGAGGCCTCATAGGCATTCTAATATATCCTCGCCTCTGTAACTCCAAAAACTTGGAAGCTCGCTCATAGTTCTCTGGTGTGTAGAACCCGGGGTCTTTCATTGCCTGAAATAGGTTAGTCTCGGAGAGAACTTAACATCGCAACGGAGTCTACTTATAGCTAGTGAATTGTTTGTTGGCGACTGCGACCCGGGGCACCATGGGTGTCTATGATCACGTAAAGGCCGTTGTCCTTGCACCAACCGACAATCCGATCAAGTTGCCATATGCTGCCACGAGGATAATACCCGCCGTTCTGAACAAGGTCTTCATGCATCCGGAATCCTACGGGAATCCGCACCGCATGAAGACCAAGGCTTGCAATCTGCTTGATATCAGACTCAGCTGTCCAGGATCGCCATCCCTGGACTCCGCAAATGAGGCCACAGGGTTTCTATTCTTCGCTTGCTCTTTGCTATCATTGGTTGTCTCCTTCCAGGTAGGCCTGGAATTATAAGGAGTGCGGCTGAGAATGGTTCTAAACAGCTCCATTTCCAGTTCCGAGTATCTCATCACAAGTTCTTGGAAAAAATTCTGCTAAACTTCCGCTTACCAAAGTCATATCGGATGATTGGGCTTGGCGAGCTCAAACATTCCTCAACAGCATCCGATCTTTAGATCTCGCGTATAGGCCCGTTGTACTCAACCTGTCGGCCTTCTCTTAGCGGTGCCCTCTTACAGGTATGCATAGCATTTGAAACAACTGACGGAGTCCCGGTGTGCCGATATGCGATTCAACATTCTCAAATAGCGTTCGGTGACGAAGGGAATACATTTGTGAGCTTTTGATAGGAGTATAGCAGTGAATGGTTTTAATGGATCACGTTGTTCTGCCGCAAAGTAAAGCATCTTAAGGAGACACGTTGTTTCTTTTCATTCACATCCATCATCAAATCCCCAGATGACTTTACGATAGTTTTCTCCGGGCTCTTGTCGTACGTCCGGGCACCCGTCGGGCGGGTACAGAGGCCGGGGCACCGATGAGGCCGGGGCTCCGGTCCTTTCGGACGGCCGAGTCCCGGAACCAGCCAAATCCACAGCTGCTGCGGCCGAAAATGGGTCCCCGACCCATGTCTTAGCTAGGTTGCATCGCTGGATTTATGACATCGTGCTCCCCATTTTGCATTGGCCAATCTGGCAGGCTTCCCCAGCATGAGGCCGAAGTCTCAACGACGAAGCGGTATCGCAACTGCGCAATACCGCAAAATCGGGCGAGAAAGACGGCATTGTGAGTCTCGAGTGGCTGAAGTAAGCATTTCCAAGGCCGACGAAAGAGGCTCAAGAGACTCGTCGTTAAGGAGTATCGTGATTCGTATCGTCATGGCTCACTAGCCGTGTCATTGACAAGCCTGAATGTCGTGGTTCTCAACTTCGGGGTGTATTAAACCGACGCTATCGCGATTGATTCCGGTTTCATTTCCTCAACCCGTATATCCGCTTCTCACTCACCTGACTTAATGGCTTTGGCAGCCCGTCGAATCACACGTGCTATACTTCCTTGTTCAAGCTGTAGGCCATGCATACGGATGACGACTATCTACACAAAGGCCCCGGTCCATTACCCTTCCTGGCATTACCCCTCCCTTAATCTACAAGATCAAGGTCGACGGCAACATGGCGCGGAACAATTGCCGTTCCAAGACAGATCTTGGTCATCTCGACCCCGCCGTCCTTGACTAGCTGGAAGAAGCCCCGCATCCTCATAGCATCGCCCCTCTTCTACGGAGGAGTTCGACGATGATCTGTAAAGATCATTTTTCATTTTACAAATCTAGTTCTACACGAAGCATCACAGAAGAATCAAACCGTCAATATGGCCGCCTCACCTAAGCCGTTCCGCGCCGAGCACATGGGCTCGCTGCTCCGGCCTCAGCGTCTCCTCGACGTCAGAGAGCAGATCCGCGAGAAAGGCGTGTCGCCCAAAGATGCAGGGCTCGCCGAGGTGGAGACAGCGGCAGTCAAAGACGTGATCAAGATGCAGCAGGACCTGGGCTTCAAGGCCGTCACCAGCGGAGAATTCCCTCGGACTCGCTTCTGGGGCCTCACGTGGGACGAGTTTGAGGGAACCAAGCAGCTGCAGAACGCCGAGGCCCGCCTCTTCAGGCTCTATCACCCGGATGTGGTGAGTCTGATTGAGAAGGACCGTCAAGTCATGCCAGGGGAGTCTGTGATTGCGGGCGGAAAGCTCTCTCACAACCCTGCCAAGTCTGTGTCGAATCTTCACGAGCTGCGCCTCATCCAGCAGTTCGTTCCCAAAGAGAACTGGGGTGCCATCAAGTTGACAATGATCACGCCCGCCTGGTTCCACATGCGATATAAGCAGGGCAAGGCGTATACCCCAGAGGCCTATTCCAACGATGAGGAGTACTTCAAGGATGTCGCCAAGGTGTACCAAGCCGAGCTGGACCAGCTTTACAAGGCCGGGCTTCGAAATGTCCAGTTTGATGACCCCGGCATGGCCTGTAAGTCAAAAGATCCTTCCAGTAAGAATCATCACTGATGCATCTCAAGACTTCTGCAGCCAAAAGTTTCGCGACGGCTGGGCTGCCGACTCGGACAACATCGGCACCGTCGATGACCTACTGGACGCCTACATCAAGCTCTACAACGACAGCCTCTCCAAGCTCCCCGCAGACATGCATACGGGCATCCACCTCTGCCGCGGCAACTTCATCGGCGGCCGTCACTTCGCCGAGGGCAAATACGACCTCATCGCCGAGAAGCTCTTCAAGGACCTCAACGTCAACACCTTCTACCTCGAGTATGACACGGAGCGCGCCGGCGGCTTCGAGCCGCTGCAGCACCTGCCCAAGAGCAAGAATGTCGTGGTCGGCGTCATCAGCACCAAGCTGCCCAAGCTTGAGGACAAGGAGGAGATGAAGAAGCGCGTGCTGAGCGCGGCGGATTGGGTGGCAAAGGGGACGGGCGAGAGCCAGAAGGAGGCGCTCAAGAGAATCTCGGTGAGCCCTCAGTGTGGATTCAGCACCCATGAGAGCGGATATCCTCTGAATGAAGAAGAGGAGAAGAAGAAGCTTGGGTTGGTGAGGACGATTGCGGATGAGATCTGGGGTGAGCCCTGATTGAGCTGCAGTTAGCATTAGCATATATATCACACAATCGCTATAGCACAATTCACAGTTGAGAACGTGGTAAGCCGACTACCCAGCATTTTGAAGGTCTTTATTTGTGTCCGGAGAGGGAAGTCTTCAATACGGATGTGCTCATCAGTTATTCAATAACTATATATACTGTAATATGGCCGCTCAGTCCAACAGGAGCTGATCCAACTACTCGGGTGTCACACCCGCCATCTTCCGTAGTATAGTGGTCAGTATGCAAGCTTGTCACGCTTGAGACCCGGGTTCAATTCCCGGCGGGAGAGATCCAGCCATATGTTGCAAACATATCATTGAATTCTTTTTTGGGCTTTTGCTTGCCACTTCTACCCTATTAATCAGGGATAATATTGCTACTAATAGAGGGGAAGGTAAAATTATTTGCGACAACTAGGGCCTGTTAATGTTCTACTTTTTATAGTATTTTACTCTTAATACAACTCGCTTTTATAGCTTATATAATATATTACCACTTTTATAGAGACTATATATAATAACTTAGGTATTACTGGCGTAGAAAGCCCTGAAGCAGAAGACGTCCTTTTATAATTATAAAGTTCCCGCGTCTATGTTAAACCTTCTGAAAATAGTAACATAGGCGACCCACCATTTCTTAACCCCTAAAATAACGTTACCCCCGACAAGTACGTTAACGTTATCCTTTTGGTGCGTACCACTACATCCAGTCCCAAATCATGACCTCGAATTTCAACCTACCCATCAACCTCTCGCGCCTACAGAATGATCGTCTCAGGCTGGTCCCGCTAGAGGTACGCTCCAGCTAACCCATACATCCTGATCAGGAAGCAAGCACAGCTCACCCACTTCAGGACAACCTTGAAGAATGGGCCGAAGCCTACGTCCAAGACGCAAACCGCAACCCACACGTCTACGACTGGCTTACCTACGGCCCCTTCGCCAACGCCGCTGAATACGTAGCCTGGTATAATGACAACTCGCGCAACAATGCTAGCGAGCTCCTCCTAGCCATCCTCCTGAAGGCCGGCACCGTCATCCGCAAGGACTCAGTCACGGGCGAGACGACCACCACCGAAGTCGCTGACGGCACCTTCGCAGGCCTCTGCGGTGTAGCCAGCCAGCCCGAGCGCGCTACCGTTGACATGGGGCAGCTGCTGATGAGCAGGTTCCAGCGAACGTTTGTGGGCACGCACGCCAATGCTTTGTTATTGCATTTCTGCTTGGACAGCGTCGCCGAGGGAGGGCTGGGGCTGAGGAGGGTGCAGTGGCAGGCCAACGCGAGCAATGAGGCGAGCGTGAATGCGGCCAAGAGGCTGGGGTTTCAGTGGGAGGGACTGATCAGGTGGCAGCAGGTGTTGCCGATGGGAAAGATGGGGAGCGAGGGGGCCGGACTGGAGAGGGAGGGCTTGCCGAGGGTAGGCTGGGATGGGAGAGAATGGGGGCCCGGGAGGCACACTGCCATGTTGAGTTTGTGCTGGGAGGATTGGGTGGGAGGTGGGAGGGACCATGGTGGTGCGCGTGTTACGAGGTAATTGTTGTAGAGGGCT
>JABCKW010001098.1:0-18086 GCA_014824385.1 Fusarium cyanostomum
TCCCTCTAAGGCTAGCTGCTAAATTAGTTAACCACAATATTATAAACAGATTAATAAGGTTATATTAGTAGTAGAATTAGGGCGTTACTTAAGCAATAGGCGTATTATGTTTATTAGTTAATTAAGGTAATAGAGGTAATTTAATTGTATTTTAACAGCTGGTAAACTATCCTACTAAAGGTAAGAAATTTTCAAGGGTTTATATACATAGCATGTTGGTCTTGGATTGTGTAAAGTCCCGGGTCACTCTGTAAGAATAAATTACCCACATTCTTCCCTAAAGCTCAGTGTATAGGCATCACACCAAGATAAATACCTTGCCAAAGCGGTTCCTATTGTACTAAACTTATAGTCTAACCTTAAACAAAAGGGCGGGTAATAGTTTGTGTAAATAAACTAGACGAAAGCTCCAAGATAGAGACGTTCGGACGAAAGAAATAACCCAAAGGCCCCTCGGCTTTTAATAGCCAGCCGGGGAAGCATACCTCTCCACCAGCCAGCCAAAGAAAAAAAAACCCCTAAAAAACCGCACAGTTCTCTTGGAAACTTCACCTCAAACTGTACAGTTTTTTATTTGAGCGTTAGCCTTCCTAGCCATTTCCGACTATAATGTCAATGGTGGTGCCAAAGCCTTGTGCCGGCGCCCCGAGGCCACTGATCTGATGTTGCGGAAGGCCTTGGTTGTGAATAAGAGTGACTCCGTTCGCGGCCAAAGAGACGATCTTTTTCTTCGAGCTGGAATTTGTAAAGCTAATGCTCTTGCAGACATCTCTGAAAACATTCCTCGTTCCTTCCTTTACCCACTTTTTGGCCATGATAAATGCTATAGTGACTTCTGCTATAAGTAGCTGTGGGGGGTTGGCAACGCCGTAGGGAACGTGAATGCCTTCAAGACGCTTTTCAAGGCCTCCATCCGGTGCCTGGACGCGTGATCTGACAACTCTGGGACATGTTAGATGGATAAAGGGGGAGAGAAAGTTGTGACATACTTGACGGACCGAGTGTCTGTATTCTCAATGGCATTGCGTGGAATATGCTCCAGCGGAGGATTAATAGCATCTTGCTCAGTGCCAAGTTGGATTGGCTTGGTGGCTAGCGCCAGAGCGATAGAGACAAAAGGGAGGAGAGTGAGGAATCTCATGTTGAAGCTTTAATGAGGCTAATGGGACTTAGAGAGGGTGTGGAAAGAAGAGCATAGAAGGAGACAGGATCTAGACTAATATAGTTGCGAGTATGTAAGAAAAGTATTAATAAAGTAAATGCTAATTAAGGGGGTTTAAAGTTTAAAATAGTAATAGAAGGAATTCTAAATAGCGGAGCCTTTATGTTGTAACAACAGGGTGCCTTAGATTAGCTTGTCTAAGCTAAGGGAAAAAAGAGGAAAGAGAGTAAAAGTTAATAAAACCCTAGTAAACACTTTAATTCCTCCAAGGCTTCTATACGAGGTCTCTTAGTCTGTGCACTGTGCATTCTCGGCTGTTAGCATTATAAAAGTATATAACATAAACATTAAGTTAGAGTAAACCTAATATTAAAGTTTTAAAAGCGGTCTGCGTG
Organism: Fusarium cyanostomum; assembly: GCA_014824385.1. NCBI lineage: Eukaryota > Fungi > Ascomycota > Sordariomycetes > Hypocreales > Nectriaceae > Fusarium > Fusarium cyanostomum. The sequence goes on from JABCKW010001098.1 coordinate 1,558, forward strand.
TTTAAGATTAGACTGGGTATGTATAGTTACGGTATATAGAGGCTAGAATAAATAAAGAGGTAATAAATTAAGAAACTAAGGGCCTATATTCTTAGGGAGACTAAAGCTTGCTTCTTTTTTGCCTCCCTTAGCAGGGCCTCTTTTTTATTTTAACCTGCCTAAAACCCTATTAATAAAACAGTTGTGCTATTAACTACTATACTGTAGGGCAAAAGATTAGTTAATAATCACATTAGTTGTAATTACAGTAGTATATAACAGCTCTTTTAAGCCCGGCACGGTAAACTAGGATGTGACAACTAATAACGCTTTAATTCCTCCGGGGCTTCCGTACAAGGTCTCTTAGCCGTGCACTATGCGCTATTAGCATTACAGGCCGCAGGGGTTTTAAATGTTAAAAAGTGGTTCCTTAGTGACCGTGGCAAAGCACCATGCGAAGGGTAGACTGAAGAGAAGGCTCCAGCTTTATGTCGGCGACGCACTCCGCAAAGCGACGCGTACGCTTCATATCCAGACGGTCGGGGATGCCTGAAGCAAACCTGCCAGTATCCTTCCGAAAGCCCAGCTGAACATCACGGTTGACAGTCCTACGATCTCGCTTGATCCACCAGACCCAATGCACATATTCCCTCAAGTATCCACGTTCAAGCCCAGGCCACAGGTCAATCTCAAGCGCGCTTTTGTTAACATATCCGAACGGTCTCCAGGGCAAAGGAGTAGGTGATGTGTCTGATGGCGGAGGACGTCAGCTATTGGTACTGGGTCGTCCAATTTGATATAAACACGAGGGTCTTTCTCGTCTAAGAATGACTGGGGCGACTCCGTCCATGAGGATGCAATAGGATCTGGTGATGCCATAGATGCATACCCCCAGCGCTCTGCGAGTGTCTCCAAGTAACGGGCGATTAAGTCGAGAATACCTGGGTCGCCAAGAACAAAGACGTCAAGCCACCATAACCCGACACGTGGTCGACGAAGTGCAAATATTCGAGCCATAAGATCCATGTCCTTAGAGGTTATAATAGGGCTTAAAACGCTGAGAATAGAAGCTAGCCAAGAGCTCACAACATTGCACTCAACTTCTGGCTGCCAGAATATGCTCCACAGTACAGATCCAAGGGACCTTGGGTGCATACTCAACGTCATGTAGTAGCGGAGGTCGGCCACGTACTGTTGTATAGGCTTGAGAGAGGCGCTGTTGGTGCTTTGCCTTTTGAGAACGGGAATGGGAAACAGCGGCTGCAAGCCGACATGGCGATAAAATGGAAGTGCAAGTGCCGCCAAGAATGCTGTCGTGTATGGTGATAGAAATTCGCCGATATCGCTCTTGCGGTTGGCATGTCCAAGTCCATAGAAACGGCAGAGCTCTATAAGCAGCTCTGTGGCACGGGCACAATTGGGCGGCTGCTCATCGATATCGAAGGCTACAGGCCCGTCCGTGGATATGACGAAGCGTACATCTCCAGGGCAGAACGCTGCCCATGGGGCAAAGCCTCCTCCTTTAACCAACCAGCCTGGTGTTGGTGCAAGAACAGCGCAGAGCCACTTCACCAGATCATGAGACGTAGACGCTGCGAGGTAGATATTGACTTCACCCTGCTGAGCATGTGATGCTTTTGCCATCTTTGGCCTTAACGTGTGTGTGTATGACCAACAGAGGGTCAACACCAGGAGATCCCTGGTGGCAAGCGAGGTGCATTGGTCATTCGGGGGAGAGGAGCTTTCGTAATAGCAAAAGCCGGACCGAGAAGACGTGCGACACTCAATGGGCCGAGGGAAGGACAACATGTACTGCTTTTGAGCGCCCAAAAGGTATCGCATGTCCCGCGTTTGGTACGTTCCATAATGGCCGTCCGACCAGGGCATCACGTTTCGGTATAAGATTCGGGAGCGCCGGGACATCTTTCAACATGATGGACGGGTCATAAGTTGTAGGCAGACCTATACAATTTGTAGGCTGGCTGCCCAAGACCTCTTACAGCCCGAGCTTTTAACGCGGCCCGAAGAACATCCCAAACGAGAAATTCCCTCTCCGCTGTTTAAGAGCACTGGCGAACTTCAAGCCGCAATCCGGAACAATGTTCTGGTTTGTTCGACCCCGTCCACCGTCTTGCAGATATTAACTTACTTTGTGATGGTGAAATGTCGCCTCCTATAGCCGGTTCCATCACTCAAATCAGTCCTCATGGATGGATCCTGGGCTCCTCGATGATCTGCGAAAGGATTAAGAATCCAGAGGCCAAACCGGCGACGGTAATAATTAACCGGCAAGATGGCGGCAACACCTTCTACCTTCGAAAGAGGACCGCAAACAATATGTCAGGAGGTGACGCTAAGATCGACAGGATACATATGATGACGGCTAATGGCTGGAGGCACGCGCAGATGCCTCTGGTCAATGCAAATCCAGCTGGCAGCTAAACCTTCCCCGGAGCGAGACATGGGATCGATCGATACTAGAGTGAGTTGCCCAGCAGTTTGTGTTGGGGGTAATCAAACTCGGCCTGATACACAACAGCCCGGTATGAATGCCTGTACGTCAGCTCACCGGATAGAGTGTAGATGTTCAGCACGCTATGTAGTCAAACCTGATCCGAAGCTAGGCGTTGAAAGGTATAAGAATGCCAGATGCTCTCCTCGAAGGGAGGGCATATTCGCATTCACATTTAACTCCAAACTCAAGACTTTCAAGATTGCCTTGTTGAACTCTTGCTTTGACATTCAACTCTGCACAGCCTCCCACTACCACCAGGAAGCTCCCAACAAGAGCGCCACCCAGCAACACTAGCCCTCCTCTCGTCCAAGAGACATTATTCCAAACAATGCCCATTTTGGACATCTTCTTTCCTGGCTTAACCCAAGCTTCTAGTGCCATTTAACAGCTCCTAGTTAGTGGCTTAAGCAGTTACGCTCACCTAATATGCCTTTTTGGATGACTTGCCTTCTTCGGCACTTATACCCATAGGCTAAGGGTGTTTCTTCTAGACACTTTAGTCAGTCATTCCGCATCATGTCACAAAACCTAGCCATATAGATTCTCAGCATGCACGATGCGTGTGCCGCGCTCTGAAGAAACGTATAATATGGTTCTAGAGTGGATCTCGTCTTAAGGTCTTGACAACGCTGCTCGATCCTCCATTGCACGTGTTAAGAAGCAAAGGGGCCGAAAGGATCGTGCAGGTGAAACCAAGAAGGCACTCAGCTTCTCGCCCTGGCAAGGAAGTTTCATCTTCCGCTACAAGAACACCTTCCTCTCATACCAGACGTCGCTTAAGGACTTCGGTCGCGATAGACGAGTTTTGTTTGGTGGATGATGATGCATGGTTGATACCAAAGGAAATCACCACTCAGTTGAACTATCAGGCTAGGCTCTCGACGCCCGAGAGAGCAGTTCCGCTTGAGGCTACGCGTGGGAGTGGCTTCTACGCCTAGAGCTACACCTGAGAGAACATCTCGCGACCCAGAAACCACTTCGAAGAGAGTGGTTGGTACTCCTAGGACTACTCATCGGAGGATAACTCCTGCTCCTGGGATTCCGCCTGAGAGGCTGTCTGCTACCCCCAGAACTGGTCCTCAGTGTTCATCTTTACTTTCACCACCCCCTGAGGCAGTCTCTGACGAGTATCTCCCACCCCTGGAGTTCCTCCCAGCAGGGCAACCTTTACTTTTACATCGCCCGACGGGAAAATGCACCCCAACGGCAAGCACGGAACAGCCAGCGTCAGCAGCCTCCCAAGAACCACGACAGGAGCAGTGACGACAACTGCCGAGTAAAGACGATATAATAGACACAAGTGACGAAGGTGTTTAAGCATGGAAACTGAGGATTGTATCTATGCTAAATCACAGAGATTTCAATCCACCTTGCACAGCTGGGTGTCTAGAGCATCCGAAAGCAACTAGATAATACTATCTTGAGGGCTTGGCTACTGTTAATTCTTATATTTAAGAAGTACAGTATTCTCAACATACCGGGGCTACTCTATTTTATTCTAAACCATATAAAAATCAGCAACATTGTACCAATAGGTTTTATTAAACCAGAATGCAGTGGATTTTGTTTAATAACCTTACCAAGTAGCTCGTATAGAAATAGAGAGCTTACAACAGTTTATATGCCAGGTAGGAACTAGAATTGTTTCATGTCGTTATTTAATTTCATTCTATCCCTCTAGTCAACCAAGTCCAGCCCAGTATCCCACGTTCCTATGCACTAGACCAGTAACCCCATATTGGTTAACGTATCTATCACCCCTAGCATCCAAACCATGGTCTTAAGAAGGACTAAGAGTTCTTATCCAGCTGGCGCGGCTGTCAAATTTGCGTTAGGTCCTGATGTTCCTCTAGGATTTGTTTTTAATGCAGCCTCGTGCGGACCACCATGCGTATAGCAATCTATGACGAGGTTACTCGATCACCTTCACCCTCATGCCCTTGGAATCCAGTTTTGGCACAGCCAAGAAGATGTCATGTACTGGAATAACGTCTGTCTCGTCCGTCTCGTACAGAGACAGTTTTGGACCACCCGGGCGAAACAATACCGCCAGACCGAGGTAGAGTTCGGCGTATGCAAAGCTAGAAACGCTGTCAGTATGCGGGAATTGAGTCATGCTCTAATACGACTTACTTCATGCCCAAACAGTTGCGGGAGCCTTTGGAGAACGGAATGTAGCTTCGGTTCATAAGAGGGTTGTAGGAGCCCATCCAACGCTCGGGCTTGTATGAGAAAGGCTCAGGGAAGACCTCGGCATCGGTGTGCATCATGTATGCAGACATGCCTACAGGTGTCTGGATTGTAACTGTAAGTATACTGAACCCCATGTGTGTGGGGAATAGAACGTACAAGCTTGGGAATTGTATACTCCTTGTATTGTAGTTCCGTATCAGGTGAACAGCGAGGGACTCGACGCATAGAGCCATGACTTATCCTATAATGCAGCCAGGTCAGCCAAGTCGCAAATCAAGGAAAGAACTGAATACTTACCGCAGACCCTCTTTGATGCATGCAGTAAGATACGGAATCTTTTCAAGATCCGCCCACCTAGGCATTTTGTCCGGGTAACCTGCCATGGGTTCAGCCAGCGACTCCCGAAGCTGCTTCTCAATATCAGGGTTCGCAAGGGCGAAGTAGGTAATAGTGGACAGAGCCCGTGCGGTGGTCATGGTTCCCCCGGAGAGGATGGCAATAAATTCACCCGTCAAACGTGATGTCTTCTTCTCCGACTCAGGCATGTCACTGTCGAGAAGGTGTTCAATCAAGGTTTTGTTACGGCCGCTATCGTCAACTTTGCCGTCTCGACGATGCTTCTTGGCCTCCTCGATGTGGTCGACAATAAGCTGGAATGTGTTTAATCAGCAGGGTGTTCCTTGGTCAGAAGCGTGTAGATTGCAAGCCCAGACTCAAAGGAACCCTAACTGGTGTTGTATGGACTCACATCTGTAAAGGCTTTAAAGCCAGCCGCTCCCGGAGTCAGAGCCAGGAGAACGGATCTTGGGAAAAACCGAAGCCAGCTTTTGGACGTTAGCTAGAATGTAGAGATCAAAGGCAAAAGCTACTTACCCCATCAGGAAGGTGAGGTGAGTATATAGAGTAATTTGCCCGAAGAATCTATACAGGATAGCATGCCTTGAATGAGGGGTTCAGCTTGTCATCCACCAACAGCAATAAGAGGGATAGAATTACCATCCGGGAGAGAAATCGGCATCAGTAACAAAAGAGGGTGGGTGCATCACCGAGATGCCTCCAATGACATCGCCCGACATTGCGGCGTAGACATGCTCCATGTTGACGATCTTGTCGGTGCCTTTCAGGGAGCGGAGCTGATCCTCAAGCACCTTGAGCTCGTCGACAATCATGGACTCGTAGCCTTGAGTCGCGCGCCGCGAGAAGAAGGGATCCAGAGGCTTTCTCCTAATGCGATGGAGATCATGGTCCTCCGATACTGGGTGAGAGCCTAACAGCGTGTTAATCCACGTACTCGGTCGCACCATCTCAAAGGCGCCATGCCAGCACCTACCGTCAATGCCAATTCCGCCTCTGGACCTTGGATAGATCTGGCTCCGTCGCACGGAACCCGCGACATAGAGTGTGCTGTGGAAGGCGGCATCTCGAACCGAGAGCTCCCAAGGATTGATGCGGATAATGGGGCCTTGTCGCACCGGGTAAGCTGAGTACAATCAAGACTAGACAAGTCCAGCTCACCATATTTGTCATGCATCTCTGAAATTTTGAGGTAGTACATCCCACGCTCGATAACGTCAAAGTAGAACTCATACCATGCGGTTGCGGCGGCGATCTTTGATCCAGGGAAGCGGGCGAGAGGTGAGAAACAAAGCCGGTAGATGGCTAGAAGAATGCCATAAAGAATGAACCACGCGGGAACTGCCAAAAGAACAAGTCCCCTGTTTTCAGCGAGGATGTCAAGGACGGCTGAAGGCTTGGTATTGAGAACCGAATCTTTGAAGTTGAGGGCCGAGGCTTTGAAGGCCGAAAGATCCGACCACGAGGCCAAGTTGTTCGCCATATCAGCAGTGTTGAAGGCAATGCTGAGAAGGAACAAGTCTGGTTCTTTTCCGTGAGAAGAGGGACTGCTTTGGCGGCTAGGCACTTGTTATTAAGGAGCGCATAGCCCCGGGTGGATGGATTGTCATCAGAGGTGGAGGACCTTGGTTAGTCCAGGAGTTAGTATGCATATGCGCCTGTATGCATGCTTCATTCCAATCCAGTCGGGTCAAGTCACAAACTGAGCAGTGATCACCTATTGCAGGCCTAGCTTCAGCCGAATGGGATGCAACCCACAGGGTCAACACTTGCAATTGTATTATTCGTCAGGTGCGACCTCGAGCATGCGTCCACGAACTACTGTGTGTATTACGCAGAGCCTTGATAATGCGCCAACCAATCGGACGACAGGGGGTCGAGAGCCGCCGACTTGGGTTCAGACGTGAACTCCTCTCACTGAGCGATCAGAAGTCGTTGTTGGTCCTCGACCTTGCGGGATCTTCGGCTCCATCAATGGATCTCAAGACCGGGTCCAAGGAGCAGTGAGATACGGCCGGAAATGGACATCTCGCTGTCGAGCTAAGCTAGCCGAGGGTCGCTGTCGTGGAGATATAAAGACCCCAACTGAAGGATCATGGGCAGATAACCATCTCCGATATCCTCTCCAGTTCTCAATCAATTGTATCTTCAAGGTGATCTCCTTGTCATTATTTCTCGGGACTGTTCCACCTTGCAGGTTTCAACCATGGAGTTTAAATATTCCACAATCGTTGATCCCTCGACCTACGAGACTCTGGGCCTCTGCGATGGCATACCCGTCCGTATCCATCATACTCAAGATCCAGAAGACCTGGGCGCTATCAGGGCTCAGGAGGACTGGGTTGAGCATGTTGCCCCGCCGGGCCTCAAGAAGAACAGCCTGGGTCCTCAATTCAACTTCTTATCTGTAGCATACCCAGAAACGATGCCAGAGAGGATGGAGGTCCTGGCGTATTTCAACGAGTTCATCTTTCTACACGACGATGTCGTTGAGGCCGTGGACAAAACCAAGGTTGGAGAACTCACCCTTCCTCTCTCCCTTCTCAGCAACTAACACAGATGCAGGGAGATGAGCACAACGATGAAGCAATGGAGGCGTGTCAAGAGGCCACAGCGAAGGCTCCCGCCGGCAAGAGAAAAGACACTGGGCGGAAGCTCATGATGTCTAGAATGACCCAAAGAGTGCTAGCTATCGACCCGGAATCAGGATCGGCGGCTTTAGCTCTGTGGGTCGAGTGGTTTGACAAAGGAGCCGGCCGCCGCAACCATGACCGATTCGACAACTTGGAGGAGTACCTGGAATATCGCATCCTGGATGTTGGAAAGATGTAAGCCAACGCCCTTGTCTCGCACAGGTAACCAGATGCTGATCTCGAAAGGTACCTGACTGGCCTGTCGACCTTTGCCATGGGACTCAACATACCCGAGCATGAACATGGACTTCGGTCCTCGCTTTGCACTCCAGCGTGGGTGGCGTTGGGGTTGACCAACGACCTCTACTCGTTCGACAAGGAGTTGGAAGCGGCCAATGAAATGGGCGAGGAGCACGTCTCCAACGCGCTGTGGGTCATGATGCGTGAGCAGGGTATCGACCAGGATGAGGCAAAGCAGCTCTGCCGAAGGATGATCCGAGAGAAAGTCGCGCAGTTCGTCGAGATTGTGCAGGACACCAAGAACAGTCCCGACCTCTCTCGTGACCTGCGCATCTTTGTCGAGTCGGTGCAGTATGTTCTCAGCGGCAACGTCGTGTGGACCCTCGGCGCCCCTCGCTACAACCCTGGCACCACATTCAATCCCCGCCAGCTGGATTGGATGACGAATGGAACTCCCAGGTCTTCCAAGCAGCCAGTGGCTGCTGCTGGAAACCCCAGTCCCATGTTCCCGGCGCTCAGTGCGGGTCTTCGGGCCTTGATTCGCTTTCTGGGAACAGGGTTCAGGAGGGTCCTGTTTGGGCTGTGGTGGTCGAGATCTAGCGACGCGAAGTAACCTGTTGTTGGCTTTAACCACCTCTTGCGGAGTAGATAGTCTGAATATTATCCACCCATGCACCACCAGAGGAGTGCATCCTTGGTCTGCCACACACAAGCCCGAGGATGCGGTACACGTCACACGGACTCGGGATTTAGCTGACATTTGATGTGACTTGGCGACGTTGTGCCGGTAGATCACTCACCTCGGTTCTTGGCCTTTCCTTGATCCCCTCGCCTCGAACTCTTGCGCACTAATCTTTGCCATGCACAAGGCCCGGGTCGGCCCGGGAAGAGGCGCTTAATACCTACACAGAATACCGCAGAATGCCGTGGCGGTGAAGCTTGCGGGGTTTATTGAGGGGGTCATGGATGGCGAAGGAGGAAGCTCAGCGAGCAACCAAAGCAAAGGTCTCAGTCAGACCTCGACCAGACTCAACCAGACTCAACCAGACTCAACCAGACTCAATCAGACTCAACCAGAGGCCTCAATGCAACATCCCTCCCGTGGGGGCAGATCCTTAACGTCAGTCTCCAAGGAGATCGGTTCATGGCTCCGCGAGACAGATCCCTAGCGTGGAACCGAGAATTACGTGCGCAGCCTGGCGCTAAAAGGTAAATTGGATTACACTTGTGGCGGAGACCAATTCCTCTTTGGCTGTTCCACCCGGCCTTGGTCTCCTAGCGTCGGAACTTGTGAGCATGTGTTGGCAGTGCATACTGCGTACGAGGCCCTTTTCACGTGTTGTTGACGACACCGTGGAGAATCTTGTCCCCTCCTTGCGATGCCCGCTTGTGCGAATATGGGACAGTCTCCAGAGCCAAGGCTTATTCTATAGATTCAAAGGCATATCATTGGTCCTAAAACGTCGCTTCGGAGCACTCGACGCATATCAGATATCATGTCTCGCGGTTAGGCTGCTGCGTTGCGGATCTACAACACCAACCGTGACCATGCAGAAGCGGGATATTATCATCAACCCTGGCGGTCCAACGAGGTACTTTGCTCATGATCTTGCGTTCCCGAATCCTCTAGACGACTGTTCCCCTCTTGATGCCGCTTGGCTACGTCTGTTCTTTCCAGCATGGTCTTCCTCTCATCCATCGCGTCGCTAGCTTCCTGGGTATTGTCTTCTCTGCATCTTTTCTCACCACCTCCTCGATTGGTAGTCGAGTAGGCCCTGCCAGCCATGCAAGACTAAGACTAGAGCCGCTTGGCCCGGAAGCGCTCGTCCAAGTCCCGGCGGTGGTGTTGGTCTCATCCCTCAAGCGGGAACGGTTTGCGACCCCAAACGACGTAGAGGGGTTCATATGCGTGGATCCTTGTATCTTGTATGTCTCGCCGGACGTCAACCAATGACATCTGCAGACTTTATAAGCACACCACTCGATGCAAATGTCAACTCTTTGGATCATGGCGCTTACCTGGATCTCCTCCTCTGTCCATCCGAGACCCCTGCTGAGCAACCCGAGCGTGAATCCGCTCAGCCCCTCCAGGAGATTCCACTTCCACAGCTTCCCAATCTCCTTCCAGTATGTATCTGCTGGCCACGCATTGATTGGCATCTTGTATACCCTTTCCTCCACATCAACAAACCCGGCCTCCAGGTACCACTCCTTCAACTTGTGCGCCACCGACAGCGGCCTGTTGACCTGATGGCTGGCTGAGTTGAGGTTCCTTGCCCAACGTGCGAATGGTCCGTCGGGGTCCAGTGACCCGTCATCCGAGTACCACACCGCCATTAGGTCAATGCTTTCAAACCAGCCCCCAGGCTCTAGATTGTCGAACGCTTGCTGCACCACCTCATTCTTGAAGTCGAAGAAGCTACCCAATGTGGAGCGTGTGTGTATGTAGTCGAACTTTTCGGTACAACTCCACGGTTCGGATCTAGACAGTGGCGGCATGGTTAGTGCTGGCCTTGATAGACGTCAGGGTGGGTATACCGCACGCGTCTTGTACGAAGAACCGCACATTCGGTGGAAGAGTTTGTGGCTGAATAGGTGACAAGTCTATGCCTTCAACATATGCTGTCGGATACTCGTCCCCAATCTGAATAGCCCAGTCGCCAGTTCCGGTAGCCACATCGAGAACTCGCTTCGGAGGGTTTTCTCTGCAAAATGGGGCGAGATGCAGGCTCCCGTTGAACAACTTGGACATGATGATGCCATTCTGAAACTCCATCCGATCTTGTTCAGTGACATCATTTGGAAATGCGTATGCTGAATTCACAGAGGGTTAGCGGAGGGGCTGGCGAGGACCTAAAAGCCAAAACTTGCATCCTTCCTTGTACCTATGATATGTCCGACCAAACTCTTCGGGGTAATCCTCGACGCTGCTTTCCAGTGTCTCGGAGTCTCTGCTGCATTTTCAGCTTTGTCTTTAAGCTTCTGAGTCCTGGTAAGTCAAACCTATCATCCGCATGGGGCTGTTAAACAGGACATCATCGTCAGCGGACAAAACAGGCACGTCGGGTGATAAAAGAGCACGCATACATCAACAGCCAAGTAATCAACAACAAGGCTTCCAGAGTCTACTATTGATTCAAAGGTAAACTGAAAATCTCCGAGTTGTCCTTGACCAGAATCCTGCGAGTTGGATGCCATGGTGACTGGGACAATCGCCCAGTTGCGCGACCTGGTTCTCGCTTGCGGTCGGAAACTGGGCATCTTACCCTTGTGCCAGGCCATGAAAGGACGGGTTTCGAGGACGCAGGGGAGTTCTCTAGCAGGCTCTAGCGCCGGAGGAGAGACGGAAGAGTGGTGAATGGAGGCGCTGCTGGTAAAGATCAGAGGGTAGGACAAAGGAAGAAGGAGTGGATAAAAGAGGGGGAAAAGGTAGAAGGGAAATTCTTGACCTATCATCGCTGGGCGGCAAGGCGGCAAGGCGAAAAGACGGCGATCAAGCTAGAACCAGGCTGCGTTAAAGACCATACCAAACAAACTCGAGATGCTCGCCATGTTCAGAGTGATATAGACACACAGATTCGAGCAGAATTGTTATCCCAATAGATTAGGTCAGTACCCAAGGGGGGATAGAGAAATAGCAAGAGATTAATAACTTGCTCTACTAATTCTCTCTCTTATATTAGTTCCAAGCCTGGCTATATAGAATATACCAGTTGAGCAATTGATACCCCGAGCTGTCCTCGGTGTCGCCGGATGCCTCAGTGGAATGAAACCTGTCACATGAGGGTTGGATGAGGAGCTTTCCACTGTCAGTCCTATGCCTCTTTCGATGTGCGCTAGCGCTGGGTCTAAGTCGATGGTTGTGCGGATTTCAGCCGGAGCATTAGCTAGTATCAGCTCCTTGAAAGTTTCCCGATGAGAGTTCATTGGATCTTATATAGAAGAATACACCGGGCTAGCGCAAAGAAGGACAAGGACCATGGACCATTGTGTTGTGTGATGTGACCGAGTATGTAGTCTGCCGGACATGGAACATGACGGGCATGGTAACGAAGAAGATGACTAAAGATGGCACAGGGATGAAGTGTCTGACATCAATCACTCTGCTCTGGCATCACTGTCAGATGATTTCATGCGCCAGCGCACTCTTAGTTTATCCGGAGCTCATTTCCCCTCCCTTTTGCAAGATTTACTCCAAGAAGGCCACAGTCCCGCTGTTCGCTCTAAATTTCGTGACAACCAGGCCAGTTTCGAAGACTGCAGGGCGTTCAGAAGTCAGCTTTCATCGTCTCATCGACAAGCTTCGCCGCTGTAGCGACTTGGATGCCTTCTTCTACTCTAGGTGCTCTGACAGCTGCGTGCCGACAAACCACGCCAAGGAGCGGTTGAGCCAGGCTTATAGACTGCACCTAGCTTTCATCGGCGCCGTCGTCGATGTCTTCGACCGGGGCCCACTAGGTATGTGCCGAGGGCTAGATTCGCACAAGATTTCCATATCTAAATACCGCAGAATCATCTGACGACGAGAGATGGGAGAGAATTGAGCAGCACGACAAGGAGTGCAACCTGTACTTGCAGGAGTCGGAATCCTTTCTGTTCAAGACTCTTAAGGATTAAGCATTCCAATCTAACCCGGTCAGACACGACGGGCGGACCTGCGAACGCCCTCTGTATACGTGCTGCCGAAGCAACCAGCTCGATTTCATGGGCGAAAGAGCGAATTGAACCGGATTTGTCAAGCATTGAACCAGAACAGAAGCGTGACGATAAGCGAAATTGCAGGTGTGGGCAAAACGTCCATAGCCCTTCGATACGCATATCGGTCCCTGTCCGAGTACAGTATCATCTTGTGGATGAGAAGTGAGCCAACAACCGCTCTGGATCAGAGCTGTCAAGAGGCCCTCAATCGGCTTGGTGTTATTGGGGAGGGAGAGAAGGCAGGAGTTGAGACTCGACAGAAATAGAGGAATTATCTCAGTCAATCAGGTCTGCCCTCCTCAACAGCCCAAACTAAATAACCATACTGATGACACTTGGTAGCGTTCCGTTGGCTGATAATCTTCGACAACGTTGCGAAGGCCGATGAACTCGACTAATTTTGGCCATTGGGGGGGTGATGGAAAAGTCATTGTCACAACCCGAAGTCCCATGATTGGATATCTTGCCACGGACGACGAAATCATCTATCCCTTTACTGAAGCGGCAGGACGAGAATGCATTGTGAACTTGACATCATGACCAGGGGGAGTGCCTTCAGATCCAGAATCGGCCCAAGAACTCGGCAATGAACTTGGCGGCCTTCCGATCGGTATCGTCCAGATGACAGCTCTTATGCGCGCTCAGAGAACACCAATCAAGAACTTTCTCCGTGGATACAAGCAAAACAGGCTGAAATATCACGACAAGGAGGTTGCTGGGATCACTAGCATATATCCAAATATCAAGCCAAAGATCGGGACGAACTGGACCATGTCGTTTAGCGCCCTTGACGACCAAGCCAAGTCCCTGCTTGGTATTCTGAGCTTTCTCTCCCCGGACGCCATTCCACAGGATTTATTTAAACATTGGGATGAATCGGCATCGCGGCGTACCCGTGAACTGCTTCAGGATTGTCTAACAGTGACGACATTGCTGCGGCCTTGAACAACCTGGGGCTCCTCTACAACTCGATTCACGAATTCGAGCTCGCTGAGAAGCATTACTCGGAGGCACTAGAGATTCATCTCAACAGAGCTGACACCCCAGACCGCAATCTTTCATTGACCATGGTCAGGCACAACTTGCAACGCAATGCGATACAAAGTGGCAAAAACCTGCCATCAGTCGACGACCTCGACGGTACCGTAGCCTTTTTCAAGAGAACTACCAGCTGGTGGATGACAGGGCAGTGAGTTTTAAAGCGCATCCACGCTTAATGTTGGAGTTCTAATCATTCAGTGCCTGTCTTGTTCTTGGAAATCTCTTGTATAAAACAGGAGAGTATGAAGCTGCAAAGAAGGCCTTCACCGAAGCGAGAGACATTCTGAGTGCACCAGGCCGAGCTAGCAAGCAGCCTTCAGTTGCAATGATCACGTACAAGCTTGGTTTTGTGGCATACAAACAAGTAAACTATACTGAAGCTGCGTGAGTCGCCCCTTACAGCTACATGCTAACCGTCACTTCGCTCATACTTAGACTTTAGTGCCAAGGTGCTGCCGGGACGGTCTCAGCTACCCAAGCACCCTAATCAAATGAAGTGGCGGCCCTGTGACAGGTCCACACTACGAAGTACGGTTCAAGCAGTAAGACCCTACGTACGGCAATTCTCTGCGTAATACCTTGCTGTTCATATCACCACGGTCCTTTATCCGTTGAGGATATAAAGTCGGAAAACACTTCCGCAAAACACCTCATTTTTGAACTGGATTGTAGAAACTGAAAGAAAGTCCGGGCTCCACTTTCGCCGGACTGAGATGCATGAACCTGCAATGGGGGTAATGAAAGAGGAAAATACCCATAGGCCCTTGGACTTTGATCAGTCACTTATACCTTTGAGGTGATGGATGAAGCTATTTCGTCCAACGGTGGCGGCTGGCGGGGAGGAAAGACAGCCTCCCATGCGCTTTGAGCCTGGATTAGGAGGGCTTCCTGGTGCGCTCGAGCCGTAATCTGCATACCAAAGGCTCTTCAGTTGAAGTCGAGATAGCCCAAGGGCAATGATGCGACCGGATAACCTGCAGTAAACTCGTTAAGTTGGCAAGCCTAATGCCAAGTTTCTACAACAATCTGTCTGTTTTCACCACTGACCTGCTGTACCAGCAATGTTGAACAACGGTCCATCGCCGGGCCCGAGAATGGTGTCAAGAATGATGTCAACACCATTCTCTTCGAGAACCTTGTCAATCCCTTCGGACCACAACGGTCGCGGGCAAAGTCGATAAGCTCGCGGTATTGCTCTGGCTCCATGGTTGCGTGGAGAACTCTGATGAGACCGGCCTGGTTATCCGCACCTGGAAATAGACATTAGTCCTCGGCAACAGCTAGAATGTGGGGGCAGACCACTGACTGGGAGGGAGTTCTTGTTCCGCGTGCTCTTTGTTGAACTCGACAAGGTCTTCAAGGGTACGGATCTTGCAGTCGTCAACGCTCTTCAGATATTCCTCCAGGAGTTGCCTGAAAGTGGTGTCTAAACAAACGGTGGTCAGAAACAGTCTATGGGCTTGGTGGGGTCAACTCACGGAAAGCGTTCCAAATGTTCCTTTACCATGCCCGGTAGATTCATCTACCGATAGAAGCGTCACAGGCTTCACCTCCTTGGCCACCGACTTGAGCTTCTCGTAAGCTGCGTTCCAGTCTCGTAACTAGGCGGCCGTAAGTTCTGCAGTTCAACAGTATTCATGAGACGGGAGCCACACCATTTGGTCCGTAGCTTCCTTGTTGTATTTGACAATCTGGGTCGGGAACAGCCACTTCTCAGGCTCCAGTACACCAATGCGTATGTTACCCCAGGATCCGGTCACAGCACTCTTGTACCCGCCCTCGGGCACAGTCGTCTTGCTCGGATCCACCAGCACATCGAGAAGATTTGCCAGGTCCAGAACAGATTTGGTCATTGGACCAGCAGAGTCTGCCTCGTGTGTGACCGGGATGATGCCATCCTGTGGGATAATCTTGAGGGTGGGTTTGATGGTATAGAGGGCGGATCTATCGCTGGGCATGATGAGCGAGCCCATGGTTTCGGTGCCAATGGAAAAGGGCGACCTTCCGGCGGCAACGGCAACAGCAGAGCCGGAGGAGGAGCCACCAGGATTCTGCAGACCTGATCAGATGATTTGCACGGGTAGTTGGGAACAGGCGAGTAGTTACGCTATGGCCACCGTTGGTATCGTTGTCTCGATGGAAACCGCCCCGGACGTATGCGGATTGTGTCTGGCCCCCTACAGCGGACCACCCCGAGTCGGCAAAGTCGGATCTTGGTGTATGATGAGCGGCGTTGTTTTCATGGAGAGGGACGAACAAACCGGTACCAAGCCCACTCCTATGAAGAGTCAGAAACCGCGTGCTAGCTGATGTTTACCGCCAAGACTTACTGATAAGTTCGCTTTGCCAAGAATGATAGCACCGGCAGCTTGGAGCTCGAGGGAGGTTAGCATCTTGCCTGTTTACGGGGACAACTTGGCTCACCCACTCTTTCTCGGCTTTGAACCTTGAAGCGCGAGGCTGCCACACGTGGTTGGTAATCCCAGGCTGGAAGCGGTGGCAATGTTGTCCTAGAGAAATAATTGAGAACTGCTCGGTTAGAAATCAAGACACCTGGCACAGGGGATGGCACCTTGACGAGAATTGGAATGCCGTGTAGGGGCCCGCGGACATTGCCTTTGGCACGCTCTTGATCGAACTCGGCGGCAGTCTTATCCAAAAGCTCCTCCGGAGCGACAGCAAGGACCGCCTTCAGGCACCCATTGTACTGGGATATCTGATGCAGATAAAGCTTGACGAGCTGGCGGCTGGTGACGGAGTTTTGGGCGAGTTTGGTCTGAAGCTCCGAGGCAGTAGCAGTCAGAGGATTGATGCCGGCGGCCATTAAATTATAATTACTAATTATATCTAGAGTATCAACTGGGAAGTTTACTGGA
>JABCKW010001100.1:0-39194 GCA_014824385.1 Fusarium cyanostomum
GCCCCTCTTCTTCCCCCCTAATCGAAAATCCTCAGGGTCGCAGCCCACTATGACACCGTCACTGAGCCCGCCCCGTCAGACTCAAGCTGGCAGGAGCATCCCCGGGTCGCCTGATAAAACGGCGCCAACCTCGTCCTCATTTTCCTCCGTCTCCAGACTCAACCATATTGCTCGTCATCTCTCGCCCATCATGGCTTCTACTTCAAACTTCCCTGCCGACATTGTGCCCCAGGCCCCCGAAGATCCTCTCTTCGGTCTCGCCAGGGCTTACAAGGCCGATAAGAGCTCCAGCAAGGTCGATCTTGTAAGCTCAACCCTCCAACTCCCTTTTATTGTTCTTGTCCTGTCCTGTGGTTGATTGTAACTAACCTTTTCTTTCTTGTTGTTTTAGGGCATTGGCGCTTACAGAGACGAGAACGCAAAGCCCTGGGTGTTGCCCGTCGTCAAGAAGGTATGAACCTTGCACCAACTGTTTCTTGTGTACTTCCGCTTCCACTTCATCCCGTTGCCCTCGTCGCCTCTTTACCGCATAACCTATAAGCCGCCATCTCTCGGTCGCATGCACATGCATTGCTCTTCCGCGAACGCCCTGGCATTCAAGATATCCCCCTTCTCGGAATACGCTTCCAATGCGGATCCGCCTAGAGCTCCAGCTGCCTCGCAGCTCTTCCGTATAACCGGGGTTCGGGTCATGGGGCCAGCCTTCACGATGCGTCTCATGGATCCCTCTTGTGCAATATCATGCCAGAATTTGCCCCAACTGCCCCAAATTGCCCCGCTGCGAATTTGCCCGAGGTTTTTTGGTCTTGGAACTTGGCTAACCCCACATGCGTCACAGGCTGATGAGATCCTCCGAAACGACCCTGAGCTCAATCATGAGTACGCCCCGATTGCCGGCATTGCCAGCTTCACCTCCAAGGCTGCTGAGCTGGTTCTTGGCGCTGACTCCCCCGCCCTCCAAGAGAAGCGCTCGACGTCGTTGCAGACAATCTCGGGCACTGGTGCTGTGCACCTGGGTGCTCTCTTCCTGGCCAAGTTCTACCAGGGCAACCGCACCATCTACCTCTCAAATCCGACTTGGGCGAACCACCACCAGATTATTAAGAACGTCGGCCTCTCAATTGACACCTACCCCTACTTCCACAAGGGGACCAAGGGTCTCGACTTTGAGGGCTTCAAGGAGACTCTGCAGTCCGCTCCCGAACGCTCTGTATTCCTCCTCCATGCCTGCGCGCACAACCCCACTGGTGTCGACCCGACCCAGGAGCAGTGGACTGAGATCGCTGCCATCATGAAGGAGAAAAACCACTTCCCCTTCTTCGACACCGCCTACCAGGGCTTTGCCTCTGGCGACCTCGTCCGCGACGCCTGGGCCATCCGCTACTTTGTCGAGCAAGGCTTTGAGATCGTTGTTGCTCAGAGTTTCGCCAAGAACTTTGGTCTCTATGGTGAGCGCGCCGGCTGCTTCCACGCTGTAACCTCGCCTGCTGCGGAAGCCTCCAGCACCATCACCCGCATTGGCTCTCAGCTGGCTATCCTGCAGCGATCCGAGATCTCCAACCCTCCCCTGTACGGCGCGCGCATCGTCAGCACCGTTCTCAACGACGCTGACCTCTTCGCTGAGTGGGAAGAGAACCTGCGCACCATGTCGGGTCGCATCATCAGCATGCGTGAGGTCCTGCGGTCCAAGCTCGAGGAGCTCGAGACCCCTGGCACCTGGAACCACATCACCGACCAGATTGGCATGTTCAGCTTCACCGGTCTGTCTGAGTCACAAGTTCTCAAGCTCCGAGAAGAGTTCCACATCTACATGACAAAGAACGGTCGTATCAGCATGGCTGGTCTCAACGACAACAACGTCGCGTACTTTGCCAAGGCTGTTGACACGGTAGTACGGGACAACGCTTAGGCCCAGGAGAACTAAGGGGCTTCGTGTTTTGGGATCGTTTGTATGAACTCATGGGGGACATGGTCACTTACAAGAACCCGGAATGGACACGGCGTTGGGATGACAACTTTTTTTTATTATCGCACCTACGTATGGCGGGGTCTCTGCAAAAGCATTGAACGATCCTTGTTTTGTCTGTTGTCTACAGCTCTAATATACCTTACCCGCAAGCCAATGCATTTCGAAACATGTGGTCTAAAGCTTCTCTACCTCGAATATCTATCGTGTTGATGTAGCTTGAGCTTGACCTTCGACTCACGCCCTTGTTTCATTATCTGGTACCTAGTAAGGATGGATTCTTGGCGTACGCCACACCTTGCACCAGCAGACAGCATGAACACCTGGAGGGGACCTGGAGGGAGGTGCGGTGGAGACGGGCTTTTCCTCACCTTTCCCTCTCCCTCTGGAAACTGCCGTTTCCAGCGAGCTCCGATTTCCGAGCATTCCTGTGATTGGTCCGCCTCTCACCTTTAACAACGGGCAGTTCCTGCCTTGTTAGGCAAGTTTTCTATTCCTGTTGCAGCTGCCCCAGGGACCATGTGAAAAAGACCGGAAAACTCGGTGAAATCTCGCCTTCTCGGGAGATGCTTCTTTTCTTCTTGTCCGGGCTTCTATGCATCTTGGCGGACGGTAAAGAGACTCCGACACACCGTGAGGGAGGGAGGGTCTTGCATTGCATTGGTGCTGGAAACCCCCTGTCCCGTCCGGGGAAAGAAAGAAGGACATCGCTCAACTCGCTCGCTTGCTCCCCACACGGAGAAAGACGCTCCGATTTTCGTTCTTCTTTCTCGATTTTTGGCGAGCCCACCCCCGCATGTTGCGATTTGTTCCCCCGCATGGTCGCCGCTCGCTTGCCCTGACTTGGGACCGGGCGCGTTGACTTTGACGGGGCACAAAACCCGGCCAATGGCCGGAGGGGGTGTGGACTTCGGACACGGGGGAAGCCGGCGGAAAGGAGGTTCCTGACGGTGGAGACGATGGTGATAAGGAGATTTGAAGGGAATCAGCTGGGGAGGGGTGTTAGATAGGTCAGGAAACCAGGTGATCATGTTTACAACTTGTAGCATCTTGCAGTTGTGAGCTTCTCTTCAGCTTTCTGTTATGTCATGAGCAAGCTGCTTTACAACATAGGATCCATAGCTGACCCGACGAACGCTAAATTGTCATGAACTTGGGCAGTAAACTAGCAAAGAGGACAAAATTACCGATAAGAATGACTTGGTATTAGTAGGCATTACACAATTGCGTATCCACCGTGGCGGGCCTTTGCAAATACGTACACGAAGGAACTTGGGGAAAATTCTAGGCCAACTTACATGAGTATTCGGCAAGGCTCCGATGCCGGGGGCCTTGAGGGGGCGCGTACGGAGTAAAGGACCAAGAATACCCTGAGGTGGCCACTGGGATGCTGCAGATTACCAACATCACGTAGGTCTCGCAATTGTGAGCGTACCTCGCGTGTGTTGAATGTATTTTTTGTATTTCTATAATTATGCCAAGGGAACTAATTGCGTTGGCGCCAAAGGTGAGCAAACAATCCCTCTGGCGTATTCCAGCGATCGCGTCCTGATCCATTCCTAGGGTTCAGCTAGACATACATGCACATAAATTTAAAAGTATATGGTTACCTCGGACCTTGCGAATGGGTTGGAGTTGTGAAATGTGAATCCTTGCCTAGCTACTGCATGAGAAACAGTGCGATGCGTTTAGGACAATAAGTGTCAGTGTAACTTACAGTCAAGATCTATGCACCGTGTAAGGTTATACAATCGTATTTAAGAGATGGATAATTGCTTTGGGCAAAGAAGTTCGCGTTTGGACTCTTCATTGTCGTATATGTGAGGCCGCTCCGCGACGCCGAGTAGACTCCAGCCTAGGAAGAACAAGCACCAATGGCTCACATAATCAATAGTGCCGAGCTTCTTTCTGCAGGCGCAGCATTGAATCGTCCCAATACGCTAGTTTCGGTAATATTATTTTTTACATCGCAAGTATGGTATCTGTAAGCCCACTTGAGATCCGCCAGAACCACAGATGTAAGGTTGAATTAGAATGACCCATGTTGGCTGAATTCAGACTGAGACTACAAAAGAATATACTCAGGTACGGAAGACTTGTGAATCGACCAAGAGTCTTGAGAGGAGCGAATGTTCTAGCAGAGCGTGCGGTTTAAATATGGATTTATGTCTACCTAGGTAGTTGTAGTCCAAGCATGCTCTTTGAAGCTATGGTTACCTAAATCATCACTCACAAGCTATCTCTAAAACTTCCATTCATCGTTGGCTCGAAAATCGAATATTAAACAGAAAAACAAAGCCAGTCCATGCAAATATACGGAATGATGCGTCGTTACCGGTGAAAGCATGCTTCTGAATATATATGTCAATGGTATCACTATTATCTCCCTTTGGCCTTCGGCTACATGGTCGCGGGGCAGTTCAGCTCAGCGCCCAGCTGCCTAAACTCAGTGCGCGGTCACAGCTCCAACCAACTCCACCATCAAACTACGCATCCAGGTAGAAGTCAACACCAAAGAATACACCACACGCAATGCAAACATGGGTAGACGTCTGCCGTGGAAAACATCCTCGACTCCTTCGAGTGCCGATAAGAAGCGCCCGCTAAAGTCAGAAAGTCCACGCGCTGCGACGACGCCTCGGTCGCCTAGGTTGCCCGCGACGCCTTCAGCCTCGGCGTCGTTTACAAAGAAACCGCGTCGCGACCGCGTTATCGACGCAGAAGGTATCACACACAACTCGCTCTCCAGCCCCGATTCAGACCTGAACGTGTTTTTAGACCGTGTACGTAGTCCATCTACGTCACCGCCCCCAGAGCCTCCTCCAGAGAAGTATTACCTCATTCTCAAACTTGTATCAAGCCAGTGCCTAACCAAGCCCCAGGTTCATGAGATCTGGCCCTCAGCAAGATGACCGCTATCGTATGGTGGAGGATGAGTTCCTCAACATGGCGCATCAATTCACCACTCACCTCCACCGTGCAGAGTATAACCGCCTAAAGTCCCTGGCCAAGACCCAGAATGCTGCCACAATCCGTGAGATCGAGCGTCTCATCGTCGGAGCACCAACGCTCGTCGCTCGACAGCGGCAGGACAGTGTGCGGCGCATCATGAAGCAGCGCAAAGTGCTGCGCAACGAAGAGGGCAATGACGAAGAGACGCCGTTTGTGGGAACGAGCTTACAGGGTTTGTTGGAGAGTCCGAGGAAAGAACACAAGTGGATTTCGGCTGGGACGGCTGGGACGGCGACGACGAGGGCGGCGGCTGGATTTGGATCGCAGAAGAGCAGCTCTACAAGGATGAGGCAAACACCAAAAGAGTTGTCATCGGCGAAGAAGCGTCGACTACCAGTTGATCATGGCGAGACTGATGACGCGGACGACTTGGATCTAGCTACGCCCTCACGCAATCCCGTCGCAAACTCAACACGCACCGCGCAAATATCATCTCCGGTTTCAGCGCGGTCAGCAGCACGGCCCACATTCAGCACTCCTCGTGCATTGAGCACAACCACGAACAATACTCCGAGAACGAACACCAGTATCAAGCGACCAACTACAGCACCAGGAAAGACCGAGATGTCTCATGTAGGCAAGGTTGCTAAACACCGCGACATTCGCGATGACGATGACGAGGATGACCCATTTGGATTTACCAAACGACGTATTCAGAGGCGGCAGTCGAAAGAACAGGTCCGTAAGGCAGAACAGAGAACACCTGCTCGGAAGTCTTCTCTCGACGACATTCCCTCTTTCATATGAGCTTTCAATCGCCAAACCCATATGGATGGCTGTGAGCTTTCAACATACACGTCACCAAAATACAGGGATCGCAGAAGTGGAAGTCAAATCAGTTCTTTTCATTGTAAGCCCTATCCTTGCATTTGCTTATCCTCCATTGTAAGCTCATCAAATTCGTCCAATAATTCGGCCATCTCAACCCGTGGTGCCTCGTCATCTTCCTCCGTCTCCGCTATGCTCATCTCCTCCTCAGTCTTCTTTTTAGACCTGTACAAGGCGAGGGTAGCACGTAGCTCCTCGTCTTCCTCCACATCCCGCAAGAACTGCTCGTACTCTTGATCCAGGCGTTCTTGGTCGGCCTTCTTGGGCAGTAGGTCGCCCTCGTCCCTGTTCATGCGCCTGAGCTTCCAGTTCCTCTTGCGGTTCTTCCGGCGGCGGGGATAGTGCTTCTTGACCAACACCACGTCGGGAATTGTCGACGAGTACGTATTGGAGGCCTCGATCGCCTCGTACTCAGTGTTGTTGAAGACAGTACCGGCCATCAGGTAGCCCATGGCTGAGTCACCGGGCTGGAGGTATCGACCCAGATGTGTCCTTGTGAAATATGTTCGGTCATTGTGGCCGAGATCAGAAGCGCGGGCCACTGTGGCTTCAGCCAGCGTCCACTTCCCCTTCTGCTTTGTAGTGGGTTCGATATCCATAATGATAAACTCAACGAGCTCCTGGGTGTCAGTGAGAGACAGGAAAGGAGCACGCCAGTAGATTGCCGCGCTGATGTCGGCAGTCTGAAGGGTTTGAGGGTCCACCAGATAGACGGAAGTGCCGACCTTGTGGCAGAGCAAAAGAGGGGAGATGTTGCCGTTCTGCTTGGCCATTTTGATGGGCAAGGCAACCAAGTCGTCTTTGCATATCGGCACCAGCTCGGCCGAGAATGTGAACTTGAACGATTTCGTAGAGGTGTGAACGTCTTGGGAGATGAGCTCCTGCGACGCCTTCACTTTAACGGGAACCACCGAGTTGAGGAAATCAATGAACTTCTCAGCCTGGTTTCTTTTCGAAAAGAAGAAGTCGATACCGCCCTTGGCCTCCCTGATGTTGAGGGTGTCGTGGTGCGCGCCGTGTTTCAAGATCAACTGCTCCAGGAACAAAAAGGTTCGCTTGTGGAGAACCTTCTGGCGGACCTGCACAGCGGCTCGCCAGACGTTGGCTGTGTATGACTTGGCGCACTCGGAACACTGCTGGTATGCCACCACGTACAGGACCTCGAAGCTCTGCTGGAGAAGCATGCCATCCTGTACGGCATCCTGGATCGTGAGCTTCACCTTGATACGTCGCGAGTGAGGTTCGGTCCAGATAAAGCTGGCATCGACGATCCGGACTTTGTTCAGACCTCGAAGTTTCTTGAGACACAGAGCCAGTAGTTCGCGGGACTCGAGGGCGGCGACAATCCAGCTGGTGGGGGGCATGAGCCATCGGTCGCAGTCTCGGCAGAAGTTGAGTGTCGCCTCGCGCTGGACGCCCTGGGAGATGTCGACGGTGAGTTTGATGCAGTCATAGCAAAGGGCGCCGGTGGCGGTCGTTCCATCGATCGGAGCACCGCAGTTGCAGCAGAGAATACTGGGCGGGCTCAGGTTAGTCTTTGCGAACAGAAAGGGTACGTGCGGGGCGGTTCAGATGAATGCACTCACGTTGCAGCGCCCTGCTGCTGAGAGACAGGGGCGATAGAGACCGGCTGGTCATCCAGATCCATCGACATCTTGGGCAGGGATGTCTTGGAAAACGATGGTGTTTAGTGAAGACTGATGATGATATTCGTGACTCTCAGGAAACTCAAGAGGGGCAAAATGCTTGATAAGCGCCTTATCGGGCGACCAATTTTTTTTAATTTTTTGGCAGTCGCGGGGCAAGAAACTGGAAAGAATGATCAGGGTCCCACTCAAAACGAGAGTCCGACCCCAGATATAAAGTTGAAGCCCGGGCCAATAATTATCATAAAATTCACAACATGGGTGGCTATATATTTCCTATATCTTAGACGAGCGTTTCCCAAAGAAAAAGTAGAAAGAAGTAGAATGCTGGCTGACACTTCTGACGAGAATTCAAGCCGGCTGAGAAAGCCCGGCCAAGTATTCTCTCGGTCGCGTGTACCCTTCCTTCTAGGTAGTCAGGAATAAGTGCAACGCATCATTGGTAAAGAAAGACAGAAAGTAGGCTGCGGACTATTTAGAAAATTTTGCTTAGTACTCTCGTCACGTTCGCTGGCTGATCCTCCACGTCCGTCTTCTTCTTGGCAAGTGGAACCTGCTTGAACGACCTCTTGACCTGTCGCACCGTATCCTCCCCTTGGTCCTCGCCATTCGCTTTCCTCTTCTTTGCCTTTGCCTTGACCTCCATACCATCCAGCATCTTTGCCCTCTCCACGTTCCTGACAAAGTCCTTGTTCTCCTTTGTCGACTTGCTAATCTCAGCTATCATGCGGCTCGCCCGTTCCGCATTTTCGGTCGCAATCTGCTCCGTCAAATTGTGCCACTTGAACCCCTTGAGGTACAGCAGATTCCACAAGTCGTCGTGGTAGTAGCTCCCCTTCTTGCCGCCGATGGTGCGCGCGTTGAGAAGGTCGCACACAGCTTTGGCGTCCTTCTTCTTGACGAATTCGACCCAGCCCTCGGTGTAGGAGCGCTTCTTGTTGCCGCCGGCTTTCACGCGGCGGGCGTGCGAGGCTGGATCCTCGGGGGCGAGGAAGATGCGGTTGATGGTGCCGTAGGGTTCGAGGAGGGAGCGCAGCTTGACGGGCTTCATGAAGGGAGGGATGCGGGAGAGGTAGACAACGCCGGACTTTTTGATGGCGGCTTCGGATGCGACGAGGTTTTTCTTTGTTAGAGGCCGTGTGATGTCGGGTAGCTCTGTGGAAGAGGTTGTGTCTTTTAATTTGTGTTTTGACCTTTTAGATTCATCTTGTTTTTTTTGGTCGTCTTCTTTGGAAGATTGCTTTGTATCTTCCTCAACCACATCGTTCTCATCGTCGCTGGCATCGTGGTCGATGTCGCTACCCAGATCGTCTTCTTCGTCCGAGTCAAGTTTCCGTCGCTTGGCGCTGCGGCCACCCTTTCTTACATCATCCTCGGAGTTGTAGCCGATGTCGTTCTCTTCGTCACTATCCGCCGTATCGAGAAAATCGGGTTTCTTTTCGGGCGCCATGTTGAATTGAGAATGGCTGTGCAAGCTTAAGCAGGAGGTATCAATACGTGAGGCTGGCGATCCTCAGGAAGGGAGAAAAAATGGCTGATAAGATAAGTAAGCTCTAGCGGCAGTCAGCTAAGGTACCTTACAGGGGTCCGTGCAAGCCTGGAACGTGACTTGGAGGGGCATCCTTGAAACGACGTCACTGGACGGAATGGAGGGAAATCTGAGAGAGATGAGGTCGCTTGTAGCTGATGCTATTGTCGACAGGACGTATTTGCTATAGCTACAGGTTAATTTCAAGTTGTCTAGGTTATTTGGATGCTCATGATTTGCCTCTTCAAGTTTATCATCGTACTATCTGAGCGAATGCATACACAGTTTCACAAAATTTAAGGCTCAGCTACAACGCTTGCATTGCTAGAAAGGGCTGGTACCTAAACTCGTCACTTCACCTCAGTGTCTACCGCCCTTAGATTCACCCGAATCTGCTTGCTTTTTGTGGAAGGGCGCACCGCGAGCAGCAAGTCGCTACTCCGTCCTTTCCCACCTCATCAGAATGATAGCGATAGCGGGGTTGATGAGTGATACAAGCGGCCGACGTCGGGTTACGTGGGGCAGGAGCATGAGCCGCGAGCCGCGAGCCGCCAACCGCCGTCATGAGGTATCTTGTTTGCCATCTCCAACTCAAATGCTCCACTCTCCAAAAAGATAGTCTCTGGTACAAGGCTTCTCAGAACCGACTTTGAGCTTTCTCATTCTCATACCTAATCAAGTTCTTACCATGTCTGTCGAAGTCATCACCACAATCTCCCCCAACACAAACGAGGCCATCCTCACCCGGAATGGCGCCTCCGCAGCCGACCTCGAGTCTCTTCCCAAGGTTGCCACCGAAGCTTTCCAGAGCTTTCGCAAGACGACGTTGAAGGAGCGGCAGCAGATCGTCCGCAAGTTTCTGGATGGCCTCATGGCGAAGAAGGATGAGCTTGGTGAGGAATTGACGGTTCAGATGGGGCGTCCCATTTCCTACACACCTGGGGAGGTCGCCACAGCTGTCAAGCGCGGCGAGTATCTCCTCAAGATCAGTGATGAGGCTCTCAAGGATACCGATGGAGAGGCCGAGAAGGGCTTCAAGCGTTTCATCAGAAAGGTTCCTGTTGGCCCTGTGCTCATCATCTTTGCCTGGAACGTAAGTGTTCGTCTCATCGTCCTTGTGATCGTGTCATTAATTCGATTTAGTACCCTTACCTCATTCTTGTCAACTCCCTGATTCCTGCTCTGCTTGCAGGCTGCAGTGTGGTCCTCAAACCCTCTCCTCAGACGCCCACTATTGTGGAGCGTGTTGCCGAGATCCTGAAGGAGTCAGGCCTTCCCGATGGTGTCTGCCAGTACTTCCACTCTGGCTCTCCCAGTCTTATGGAGACCATCGTGCGTGACCCCAAGATCGCCCTGGTTTGCTTTACCGGCTCTGTTGCTGGAGGACTTGCGGTGCAGCAGGCGGCGTCTGACCGAATTGTGAATGTCGGGTTGGAATTGGGTGGCAAGGACCCTGCGTATGTCCGATCCGATGTTGATATCGACTGGGCTGCCGCCGAGATTGTGGATGGCTCCATCTTCAACTCGGGCCAGAGCTGCTGTTCTCTGGAGAGGGTGTACGTGGATGAGAAGATCCACGATGACTTTGTTGAAGCTGTCCAGAAGGTTCTCAAGAGCTATAAGCTGGGTGATCCATTCGAGAAGGCAACCCAACTTGGTCCCGTCGTCTCAAAGCGATCTAAGCAGACTGCCGAGGACCACATCAAGGACGCCCTCGATAACGGCGCTAAGGACGCAACTCCTGAGAACGAGACCTTCAGCAATCCGCCGACCAAGGGTAACTTTGTGAAACCCACCCTGCTCACGGGCGTCAACCACAGCATGCGGGTCATGACGGAGGAGTCCTTTGCTCCAATTAGTAATCATCCCGAGTGTGTTGCGCGGTTTCCCTCTGCTAACGATATTGTAGTTCCCATCATGAAGGTCAAGGATGACAACGAGGCCATCAAGTTCATGAACGACAGCGAGTTCGGCCTCACAGCCAGCATCTGGACCAAGGATACGGACAAAGGGTACGAGCTCGCTGAGGACGTGGAGGCGGGTACCGTCTTTGTCAACCGCTGTGATTACCCCAGTCCGGTAAGTCCCTCACATCAGAAAAAATGACATGTGCGCGCTGCGTCATTCACTCATCCATTTACTGATGGAAAATAGGACCTGGCGTGGACTGGCTGGAAGAACTCGGGCAAGGGGCAGACGCTTAGCCGATTCGGATTTGATCAGTTTGTGAAGCTCAAGAGTTACCACCTCAAGGATTATCCGAAATAGAGG
The DNA here is from genome assembly GCA_014824385.1 of Fusarium cyanostomum. Taxonomy (NCBI): domain Eukaryota; kingdom Fungi; phylum Ascomycota; class Sordariomycetes; order Hypocreales; family Nectriaceae; genus Fusarium; species Fusarium cyanostomum. The sequence goes on from JABCKW010001100.1 coordinate 11,252, forward strand.
GTGCCTTGCGTAGGGAATGTGAGCGGTTGATTGAGTCCGGATAGGGTGGTTAGACACAATGACTCGGACCAAGGAGACGGATTCGCTCTCTAGTGCTTCAAAAGGCGTGCAAGCAAGTCAACCACGCTAATAAAGACAGACTGCGCGAGGCTCGATTGGGATGCAAATCTCGCAATTTCTGTGAGCGTTGATGGTGCTCAGCAGAATGCCTATCATTTCTTAGCGACTGTCTCTGCGTCCCGTCCCCCGGGTGAACAGGGCTGTGACTGTGACTGTGACTGTGTCAGACGTTTTTCGCAACCCAAGCTTTTCAGGATGAGCCTGTTGCCAGCAGCCATTGGTATCCCTGTGTCGAGCATCTGCGACACCCAGTCACGGCGTCGTACGTGTGCGTGCAAAAAGTGACGACATGATGCCATGGCCATCACGACACGAGATCGATCGATGCGACGAGGGAGATCTGCCCTCGAGCTTCACGATTAGCGATTTCCCGCCTCCCTTTGTCCCACGATATTGGCCTCCCCCTTGGTACAACGCTGGACCCTGCCACGCGAGAGACGAGGCATCGAGTATCCCATACCGACCTTGGCATCCTCCTCCCTGCCTCTTGGAACACTTTGGCCTACCTACCTAGACAAAGGATTTCCCAAGACTATGGCTTCCGCAACCGTGCGCCTTTTTGGGCCACCCTTGTCGCACCATGCCACCAATACCTATTCACTCGTGAAATCTAATCTGCCAGCACGGTTGGTAGTCTGCCCCGCCTGCTACTAACCAACTACAGGGGGGCGGCCTGCCACCCGAAGCGCTGGAATTCCAGTGCGCCGGATTCATTCCAGAAGACGTGGCCCCCTGCTCCCGGCCTGTTGGCCTGCAAACCTCCATCCAGTGTGAGACGATTGTTTCCCGCCCATATATGAATTGGCATTTGCGCTCGAAAGGTTGTTTGTTTTGTTGCCGATTCCTCTCTATAGAAAAATTCCTGTCCCTCTTTTGAGTGTCTTGTGATAGGCACGCCTCTTACTCTTTAACTCACACTCTCTTTACTCACACATACACACTCTCTCCACTCTCTCCTCTCTTTGTCTCTGCTCCTTTTACTTCCATTCTCATAAATTGCCAACCCCCTCCCCGGAGCTGTGCACCCTCTCCTCCTCTTGGGGTTCTCCCTCCCTTCCTCTCCTTTGTTCCTCTAGAAGCGAGTCTGGAGGTTATTATTGTGGCTTCCATCTCTTCTTCTCGCCCTCTCCCAAAGTTCAACCGTCTCGCCTTCTCTCAGCTGCCCTGTCTGCGTCAACGTCGCTGCTTTGCTTCTTCCCCAGCTCTAGAACACATCCGAAGCTCCACTGCCTGGATTGCTTTCGGCCCCGGCTTGGCATCTTGCATATACAAAAGCTTCTCCTCGGAGCCTTTAGAAGAAACCGACAACGCAAGAAACGACTTCATGGGATCTGCAGCGCTTGCTTCGGAGAGAGACCCTCGGTGCTTCGAGCTTCCTTTGACACGGCTTCGGACCTCGAGCCTACGAACCAGGATGCAAATCTCGGATGACTTTGAGACGCTTTGCTCGCGTGTCCAGACTATGGTCCGGCAGCGACGGCGTAAGGAGAAGCGTACGATGCAGATTGTGAGCCGACTCTTATTCCTTACAGCTTCAATCGAGCTGGACTAACACACTGTGCTTGCAGTCTGCACCTTTCAACTTTGAGAAGAACCCTGTTGATCTTCCAGGCGTCTCGGAAGAACAGTAAGTCCACAACTTGGACGAGTTTACAACATGCCATATCTAACTGCCACTCAAGGCTCGCCATGCTTCGTGAACAAGCAGCTGCCAGCTGCATCGGCATCGCAGACCCTGCCGGTCCTCACTCGCCCAGCTCGACATCCAGTCTCTGCTCTCATCCGGTTCGACCGCCGATGAAGTCGGCTCTTACATCAAACTCCGTCTCCTCCACGGACAGCCTGCAGTAAATGGCCATTGTAATATTGTTGTTATTGCATTTCAAAAATGGGCGTCTAAGAAAGGGAATATCTGTGTTTTTGGTTGGCATTCATCGGGATACGGGCTCTTGTACAACGCGGGGATTGGGATTGGGATTGGGATCTAGGTCAACTGGCACCCACGGGCCATCGGAAAGGCGAACTCAGTATTGTTATCATACCCAGGTTAGAATATAATTTCTGGTTATCATCCACTTGCAAAAGCCTTGATGTCACGACAAGTCAATTTGGAATGAGAATGAAACGCCGTGGTTGATGGGGAAAGGCAATGTTTGTGTTTCACTTCAGGGTCTGAGACGTATCCTCTTGCTTCGCTCGCCATCTTTAGATCCAGCCGGCGTACACATCCAAGCTCTCGGAGCGGACACCTTCCATCTCCCCCTTAACGGCGAGGAGCTTGACCTTGGAGCCCTTCTCCTTTGCCCACTTCTCCAAGAATGCCTCGACTTGCTGCTTCGTCTCGGCGTCGTCGCTCATCAGGAGGGCCAGGGCATCAAAGCCACCTGCTCCAGGGACAACACCGCCGTAGACGCCCTCCACAGTGCTGACGGCGTCGAGAAGCTCCGTCTGGCTGTCGGGCTCGATGGGGACCTCGCTCGCGTTGCCCATCTTCTTGATCATCTCCCGCACCGCCGTGAGCCTCTTCGGTAGCTGCACCACGTCTCCGGCGTTGAGGGTGGAGATCAGTTCCTCGTTTCGTCGCTGGAGCTCGTCCCAAAGCTTCTTGGAAGCCTCGGGGTTCTCGGCTCTCCATGCCAAAACCTTCTTGACCATGCCGACTGTTTTGCTCCCGCAGTCCACATCGCACATGCGTAGGACGACGCCCTCGGGCATGTTGACTGCGTCCTTGAGGATCTCGACGTCCCACTCAGAAGCGCCATCAACGAGTTTGGCCAGCGCATCAGCGAAGCCTGCTGCACCAGGCTCGGGGATCTTGCTCAGTGTCGCGGGGGAGAAACGTCTGTACCGGCAAGATCCATAGACAGCAGTCGCTACATCGAAGCCAGAGCCAACCTTGCCCTGAGCAGCACAGTGAGCCGCCTGTGCCAGGTTATGCAGTGTCCGCTTCCCCTGGTCGGACTGGATGTCAAAGAGATCCCGAGGAAGATAGTGGACCAGAAGCGATGCTGTCAGCGACGTGACGAGAGCAGCAGAGGAGCCCAGGCCCGTCTTGTTAGCCTCGTCCAACGCCACCGGGAACCTGGCGAAGCGGCCTTGCTTGGCGTTTGAAATTTCCGAATGAGAGTAGTAGTCGTTGTCTGCGAGGATGACGAGACGGGCAGAGGTCATGCTGTGGCTGGGGCGATGGCCGGCGATGCGGTCGATGTAGGTGAGAGCGTAGCTGAGAGTCGTCTCCACAAAGGGATTGGGGTTGATCTTGGTACCGCTGTCAAAAGTGAGCAGAAGAGCAAGATTCAGTCTCATTAGTGGAGTTTCGTAGAGTGAATGAGCAAGCATCGTCATCATCAAGCTGGCCACGACGCTCCTCCGACATGCTCAAAGAACTGGCCCTCATCCGCAGGAAACGCCTCTGAAGGGAACCCCGTCTCATACTAGCATCACTCAACCAGACAGAAACCCACTTACACTTGCAACTGAGTCACCTTGATACCGCCGCCCTCCTCGGCCAAGTGGTAGCCATACCGCCACTGGGCCTCAAGGAACTGCGGGCTATCCACCACAATCTCCGTCAGCTGCACCCCAGGCGTCGTGTGTATCTCCCCCGCGATGATGTTGATGCGGGCATCCAGGCCAAACACAAACGCCGTATACTGCTGATCTAGCACCAGATACCCGCCCGCAAGAAAGACCTTGCCAGGCGCCGACACGGCGATGGTGGGGTTGCGGTTGGACATTTTGAACCAGTCGGGGGCGATTGACGAGAGATTGGAGAGTAAATACAAGTCCGTAGATCTCCGAGGACACACTCCGAGGGCAAGGCTGATTCACGAGGTAGACAGGAGAGACCAAAAGAGTCGCTGATGCTCACAATGGCACCATCAAATTGTGAGCTCTTTACTTACAGCAGCGGGAAGAATCGTGAAACGCTAGCGGGGCGTCCTCATCGGCTTCGTACAGTGCATGTGATTTCTATTGAATGACCCACACTGTAATCTAGGTACCTTACCTAGCTACCTATGTAAGGAAAACCCAATCAGAACAGCCACCGACCAGTTTCAAAGACGGGGCGCTGCTCAACTTGGGCCGGTGATGCCAATTTCTGCAGGGTTTCAAATCGAGGTAAAACATCTTACTAATCTAGAGTATCACCATGTGCATAGAACTTGACGTTGATGACTGAAATATTAACATTTCTTCCTTGTATATTGGTGGTACAAGCAGCAGGACCTTCTGCTCTGCTTTCCCTTGACCAATCCTTCCCAGATGGCCTCCTTTATCCATAGCCTCGTTCCCTGTCTCTTCTTGGCCCTTTTATGCTGCAAACATGTGGTTTTCCCTTTCTTGGAGTGGTGATGTTCTATCAGGGAACGTCCGGCCCCAAATCCATTCATTCAAAGGCCAACGCCCCATGCCAAACCCATTTTGAGTCCCGAAACGCCGTCCCAATCAAGGGATCGAGGGCTACCAGCCTCTCGAAAATGACATCTCCAAAGTGTCCCCGGTATAAATATAAAACCAACCACCATTCAACCAGTACAACGGGGTATCAAGCAGATTACGCCAACTGAACAAAGAAAATAGCACCAAATTCCACAACAAACGACATTGACATTCTTCTCAGCAAAAATTGCATTACTCGGCAGCAGCCTCCTGGCCACCGCCAAGAAGCTCGAGAACCTTGTTGACAACAGCGCTGGGGTAGCCACGGGTGAGCATCTCACAGACGATACCCTTGGCTTGCGCCCGCTGCTCCACAGCCAGGAAAGCCCGAGTCATAGCCTCGTATGTGCTAGGCTCGCGCTTCTCCCGACCGACGGCGTCATATATGCTCCGAGCCTTCTCAATCTTCTTCTCAGCTGCCCAGCCGTGAATTAAAGTGTTGGCAATGTAGGGAGTCAGCTCCACACCCTTACGTCGCATCTGTGACAGGACGGGCTCGGTAGTAGCAACCTGGTGGTTGGCAACCATAGCCTCGAAGAGAGCCTGATACAGACTGGCGCTGACGGGAACCAGAGACTCCTTGACGACCAAGTCAAACATCTTGCGAGCGCCTACCATATCGTGCATGACACATCCCCTCGCGTGGATAAGGGAGGCATAATGAACAGGCTCGACACGTTGGCCAGAGGTACGAATCATTTCGAGAACCTCCTCAGCCGCAGTCATGTCAACGGGATCGAGAGTGGCGTGGGTATCAACCAGAAGCTTGTAGGTGTGAGCAGTAGGAGCAATGCCCTTGGCCTTCATTCGCTCATAGTAAGCCAGGACCTTCGACTTGTCTCGCTTGGTGGTCAGGAAGAACTGCATCATGCTGTTGTAGGGAGCGGGGCGGGCCTTATAGTTGGGCATAGCCTCCATCTCATCAAACAGCTCCTCAGCAAATTTCTCATCGCTGACTCGGCAGAGAGCGTTGACGATAGTGCCGTATGTGACCGAAGTAGGTTTGATACCCAGAGCCCTCATCTCAGCAAAGTAGAACAGGCAGTCATCGATGCGCCGCGCCTTGCCAAGCTTACCAATCAGAGCATTGTACAGGAAAGAGCTAGGCTCAACGCCCTCGGCCTTCGCTCGGTGGAAAATCCGGACAGCCTCGGAAGCCTCATCAAAAGTCTTAGTCGAGTCCTTAAGGGTGGTGATGTAGAGACCGAAGGTGTTGGCAGAAGGGGTAGCGCCCATCTCCAGCAGCTCCTGGTGGTACTGTTCGGCTCGTCCTCGGTTGCCCATGGTAAGACAAGCGCCAACCATAGCATCGAGGATGCTGGACCAACCATAACGAACAACAGCGTACTGGGGCATGAGGGGCATGTCGGTGCGAGCCATAGCGAGAATGTCGTGGCACAGGTCAATCTTTCCATCCCGGGCGGCAGCAGAGATCAGCTTGGCGTAGGTGATGTAACGAGGATGTCGGCCAGCGCGTCGCATGTTTCGGAAGCGGTTGAGAGCCTCGCTGAGACGAGGTCCTTTACGGCCATGGTTGCCCTCAAGATCATCCGCGATGAGGGAAGAACCCTTGAAGTCGGTATTGTGGGCATAGGGGTCGTAGGTATCCTCGAAGCTCGAAAGGGACGGGGTCGAAAGAAAGGGAGAGGCGGTCACAGGCTGCTGGGGGAAGCTCGAAACCTGGGAAGCAACCTCGCGAGGGTCAGCGATACCTCGGCTCTCCATATACCGGGAGATAAACTCGGCGCCCTCATCAATCTCTTCAACAAGATTAGGTTGGGCGTCGAACACAGAGGCTCGGATTCGCTGGAACATCATCTCGGACTGCGCCAGGCCCTCAGCCACCTGACCGGAGCCAATCAAGGCGACGGCGTACATGGCAGTGGGCTCGATGAAGGCGACAGTCGCCTGCATCTCGGGGTTGCTAAGGGCCTGCCAGTACTTGGTGGCACTAGCGACATCACCATCTCGAACGCTCATAGCGAGGAGAGCGGTCGCAGGTGTAGCCAAATCATCAAAGTAAGTAGGAATGCCAGTGTAGGCAGCGACAGCAGTAGCCTTGTCGTCCTTGTCGGCGGCGACAGTGGCAATCTCACCCATGGCCTTCGCGCGCGACTCAGCCTCTACGGCCTGAGCCCAGTGGAAAGCCTCCTGGTAGATACCTCGGGTGATGAAACCCTTCACAAAGCCGGTAGTGACCAAAGCATCCTTGATGTCAGCAGCACGAACACCATACTCGTTGACGATCTTCTTGAAGAACTTCATGGCACCCTCGATCTTGTCAGTAACCACGTAGGCGTTGATGACCGCGGCGTAAACCTCAGCATCAAGGCGGTCATGAAGAGTCTCCTGTCCCTCGTCGTGAGCAATAGCCAGGTTGCGGTACTCGTTATAGCATTCGACGGCGCTGATAAGGTCCCCAGATGAGGCGAACGCAGTGATCATGGTAGGGAACACTGCTGCAAAGGGGACAGTATGATTGCCCTCCATATGCTCAAACAGACGGAGCATATCGGCAACTCGTCCGGCCTTTGCGCAAGCAGTAATCAGCTGATGGTAAGTCTCGGCCGAGTACTCAGCAGTGTCGGTGTCAACAGAGGTGTCAAACAGCTTGATGGCAAGATCCAGGCGGTCGTCCTCGCAGAGAATGGCGTGCTCAAGCTCGTGGGATGCAAGCATGAACTTGCCAGGCTCATCCATGCCACCAAATCGAGCCCGCTTATCCTCCAACGCAGCCTTCAACTCGGCTACCTCGAGGCATCGGGAAGCCAGAAGACCAACGAGAATGTTGAAGGTGTCAGCATCTGGCGATACTCTCCTCCGCAGCATGTCAGCATAGACATCGAGAGCCTTGGAGACAATCTCGATCTTCTTGATGGGAATGTGGATAGCAGCCAAAAGGAGGGCGTTGTAGGCACCAGCAATCGGCTGCACTCCAGTAGCCAGCATTGCCTCGAAGACGGCTGGGATCTCGGTATAGCGACCACTTTCGGCGAGCTTGTGAAGGTGGCCGGCATAGGACTGAGATTGAGGGTCAACCGGTGGGGTGGCGCTGCGAGCGACACTTGCCGGAGTTTGCGATCTCTCAATCGCGGGGGATCGTGACTTAGAGCCGAGGACAGAGCCCGGTCGTCCAGCGGTGACGGCATTCTCAGCAGTCTCCTGGAAACTCCGGGACTCAATCTCTCTCTCAAGCGCAGCATTGATGTGCGCGAGGGCTGCCTGGTCTTCAAATGAGAGGTTAGACCTAACCTCAACATCTTCGATTAAAGCCTGCTCAATAACATCCTGGGCAGATGCGTGGTCCTTGGTAAGAATGGACGCCGCGGTGGGCTTCCACTCAATGCGCTTAGGAAATTCATATTGGGACCATTCGGAACCGACTTCACCGGTGGCCTGCTGGTGTTGCAAGGCCTCGAAGTACGCGTCTAAACCTCCATGGTTTTGGCCGGGGCGGTGCTCAACGGACGGAAGGCCCGAAGTTGTTGGTCGCTCAGTGTGGAAGGCAGAGTGAAGCTGGAGATTAGAGAAACGGCCGAGGCGATTGGTCTTTCGTCGAACAAAGACAGGTCGGTTTTGCGAGTTGAGGACGTGAGGGTGAGTAGCGGCAACGACGGATTGGGCGTAGCCGTGTGTGGTGATCGACTTGGCGAATGTTGATCCCTGACGGACGAAATTCGAGTAGAGGGAGGAGTATATGGTGGGCATTTAGAAGACACCCGTGTGGGGAGAGGACTGCAGAGCCTCTATATCAGCACAGGAACCAGAGGGGAAGGAATGATGTTGGGTCTCGAGTATAGTGAAGTGCCGTTCGGTGTTGTGCCTCAGGACTGCCAAAGCTGGAGTCATGTCGAACGATTATGAGATCGTGGTCGGGCCACGAGATCTCTGGGGCAAAGGTGCGGGAACTGGTGTGGTGGACCAGCGGAGAATGAGAATGCAGAAGAAAAACGGCCACTTACATTAGAAGGAAGAAATATTAACAATTGCAGGTTCATTCGACAGCTCCGAAGCCATCAAACAAACGCGCAGACCAGATTAGAGAAGTAATTGTAGAGGGGAGAAAGAAGGAGGAAAGGGGGGATGGGAAGAGAAAGAATGGAAGAAATCGCTGGAGTCAGATCGAAGAAAAATGTCGTCTGGGATTGTTTGTCCTGGTGGAAGTGTAAGACGAGGATGAGGGATCCGGCATGGACCCGGGCCTCGGGGACGGGGGGGCGGCTGCCTTTTTTCTTTGCCTGAGGGGCGTAGTGTGGATACTGCAAAGCTACGTACCTGTTGACTGAAAGCTACGACAAAATGGATGCGTCAAGACGGAGGCAGGAGGCAGCTCGTTGAGTGTGGAACAGAAGGAGCTTACAGTGGGCATTGCGTGCTGCCACCACCAAACAGAGCTCTCCGCAAGTGGGCTAGACTGCTAGAGGTCCAGTGTTTTTCTCATGCCCCGGGGATATCGATGATGACTGCGCGGCCTTTTCGGGGCGCGGAGTTAGTGGGGTGCCTACCTAAAGGCGGCGCCGACGGTCTGTGTACCGGTACCGTACGTAGGTATCTAGGCTCCGCAGTGGCCTTTCTGTGGCCGTTGTGGGTGTCGACAGGGGTTTCTTTTACTGTTGGTGGGCTCGGAAACAAGGCGTTCAATAAGGGAATGACTCAAGCCTTGTCCCCTGTCTATCCTTTTTGTCACTCTATCGCCATCCGTCCCTTTTCTACTACCTACTTATGGAGTCATGAAGCTCCCTAGAGCTCCCGAAAAGCAGTTCTGGCAGGTGAAAGACGCGGGGGAGTATCCGTAGCGCGGTCATTACCATCACAACGCGCATCCACCAGTTCCAATCCATTGATTCGACTGTTGCTGTCATGGACGCTTAGCATCCTAGAGCAGAGGATCCTGGTTATCAAAAGGAATCTGCTGGAACTTGGAAGGGCGCCGTTGTCTCCTGTATCTTAGCCTATCACATCCCATGGGCCTGTCGTCCAGGCATGCAATTTTATTCCTGTTGCTTTGCTTTTTGGGCGATCTCATCAATTGCTTTTTCTCCAAAGGATCCTCCCTACCTCAATAACACTTTGCGCGAAACCACGCACACACATCTCCCTCTTCCCTCCTCGGTGGTAATGCATTGACATCCCCACGCACACGACCTCCCAGGCCGCAAAATGGCATGCGCGTAAATGACGACAAATTACAGCGGCCGGGCGGAACGCGCTCTAGACTCTTAGGCACGGCTACGCAGATCCATCAATCATTCATTCAAGGCCCAGCGCGCGCCATCAGGGGTGTCGAAGTCATTGACCACCTTCTGCCACCCAACTGTTCGGGCGTAGTGGTGGGCGGGGCGAGAACAAACCGGTGCCGTTTTGTCCATGCTTCCCTAGACTTCCCTTGGCCCCCTAGCTTTGCTACACCTCAGTGGACGGGCCCTGACCTCGTCTCCCGCTGGTGGTGGGACCCTAAGGGAGAAGCCGGAACTCCAGGTCCAGCCTGTCGGGTCGCTCCCAGCTAGGTAAAGAGGACACCTCGAGGCTAGCCAGCTCCAAGAGCTGTGAATCATCAACGCAATTTCGGGGTTTGTAAATTTTTCCTCGCTCATCATGGATCCCTTTTTCAGCTCCCTCGTGTTTACTCAGGGGTTGCGCTGGTGGATCTTCCACAGGGCCATATGATAGTGAGAAAAGAAATATTGTCAACCGCAGCACTTCCTCAGTTATCATCCATTTCTTTCTCTCTCTTCTTTCTCGGTGAGGAGGCTTGAAACCCCGAACAAGATGTGACAGACCTTGGAACAACAGACCTGGGCTATGTTGGGTGCAACAGCGGTTACAAAGTGAAACGAAGCGTCCAGGGACGGGAGCGAAAGTAGCTCGCTACCAATTCTGCGGCCAACCCCGAAGTCTCAAAGGACAACATCTCCACTGGGCAACTACCACAGCAGTGATACTCCGCCTGCCCCCAGCCACAAAGGCAAAACAACAAGCGTGCCTCATCATCAAGACGGCAGTGTGGCAACGCGACGTCAGCACCAGGTTTAGCCCTGGGGTCCTGGGTGCCACAGGGCTGCAGTTTCGTTCCGTCACATGGACGGCCAACGAAAATGTCCCGTTTAGTTGCCGGATGCCACGGAGCATCTGACGGCCGGCTGACATGCATCCATTGTCTCTCGTTCTCCGTTTCTTTGGCTGCTTCAATTAGCCGAGTCCGAGCGGCTGTAATGAGTGCATCGGCATTCTCACTTGCCCCGATCCGAACTCCATCGATCACTGAACTAGCCTTGCATTGGAGGCTCAACGGCTTTCTGCCGGATTGATAGAACAGTCCGGTGTCCGACTAACAAATATCAGCATGCAATGGTTTCCGGGGTAAACGTAACTCCATTTCAACTCCCGACCTGCGGAAAGCTTGTTGCTGATGATAGATCTTCATAACTCGGCCTAATTTACTCACAGCCTCCATGCCAAGTGGCCATTACTCGTTCGCAATCAGGTTCCCGTAGATTGCAAACAGTATCACCAAGCTTGTTGCATCACGCTGCATGCGCAAGCCTCCCCTGTGCTTACAGGTTCGCGATTCTACGGAATTGAGCATGCCTCGTTCTTTTGCCTCGTATCCAAATGCGTCATCTGTATTCGTCAATCGAGATCATTGCTCCTTGAGGAATCTCGGGGCGTTCTTAGTTGCGTCTGAGATGAGTCAACTTGCAAACGATCTTGGTTACTTGACAGGTCAATTTCGGGAGAGCTAGGGATTTTTTGAGTTGTCAAGATTACCTCGAGTCTTTTCGTAGAGTTTCCGGCTTTTAAGGGTCATGAGACGGGTTGCAGTCTCGTCATCTCCTTGGTGCCCCGGAAGCTACAGTGAAGTACTCTGGGTCTGATTTTGTGATCTAATTGGGCTAAACTAATAATGAGCCACTCTTATTGGCCTGGTGCTTACTAAGATACCTAGGTGTAGCCTCCGGGGCACCAAGGAGATAGCGATCTGCCCCCTCGGATATACGACGGAGCTTCAATTGCATCTGAATTCGTTTGTACCATGACATTGTAACTATGCCCTGGATCGCCAGCCGTGCTGCGGGACAAACGGGCCCTCCACGTGGTTCACTGCTTAGGTAGGCACATGACAGCAACTACCGGGGCATCAAGAGCCAGCTGTGATGGAAACCTTGTGGTACTCTGTAGATCTTATCAATGCCTAAGCCTTGGATTGTCTCCCTGCATTTGACTCTGGGTTGACAGTGATTATGGTATGGTTCCGACGCTTTTACAGGGTTTGGATATTCTTGCAGCTTTACAATGTTCTTGCGCCTATTGCGTATCAATAAATCGATCAGGATAGCATTCTTACAACATTATTGCCATATCGTATCAATAAATCGATCAGGATAGCATTCTTACAACATTATTGCCATATTGTTGCCAGAGCGGAAGACCATGCCCGTCGCTGTTACTAGTGGGTCATCTGATAAGATTAGCCTTATCGATAAGGTTGAAAAACTAAATCATACATTGTAACTTCTCGAAACTTTTTTTCACCAGGAGTTATCAAGTGCAAGCCCCACCTCAGCTCTCCATATCAACCATCAGCCTGAGAGTAAACCGCAGTCATGGCGGACGATGGGATGCTCTTAAACTTTGAACTGGGGTCTGGTTCTCTAAAGCCCCAGGTAAAGTTCAAGGGAGGTCGCTGGCGTGACAGGAAGCAAGCTGAGAAATCGGCAAGGCTGGCTTCCTCACCGTCTCAACCAAAGCCTACGAGTGACGGAATTGACGAGCAAAGATCATCAAAACGCCAAAGAACAGATGACGGGGGTTTTGGCCATTCTTTCGACTACAACCCTTCTCCCAGACATGTTTCACGACTAAGGCCTACGGATACAGACGGCCTAGGAACATCCACCTCAGGTCAACTTCGAAGCCAACAGTCGGATGGCAAGTCGAGACAGGTCATCTCACGCCTTTTCTCATTTAACCCTGCTCAAAAGACAGAGGTGGATGAGAATCAATCAGACTGGACCGCCCCGGAGCCTACCAATGCGCCACTCTCAGATGTCGCCAACTTTGGCACCTTGACGTTATCCGCCCGCCTTGTCGATGAACTTGCCAAGATGAACTTGGAGCGTCCCACCGCCATCCAGAATAAGGTCATCCCTCATATGTTGTCGAGCAGCTCAGATGCATTCGTGCAAGCCGAGACCGGTTCCGGAAAGACTTTCTCTTACCTCTTACCTATCCTGCATCGAGTTCTCCTCCTCAGTGAAAAAGGCAAGTCACAGATTCACCGTGACTCTGGAGTGTTTGCCATCATCGTGTCACCTACACGGGAACTCGCCAAGCAAACTCATACGGTACTCGAGCAACTCATACGACCATTTCCCTGGCTTGTCTCGACAGCGATCACTGGAGGAGAGTCGAAGAAGGCCGAGAAGGCGCGCATACGAAAGGGAGTCAACTTCTTGATCGCAACCCCTGGGCGACTTGCCGACCACATCGACAACACCAAGGCACTCAATCTCGGTACTGTTCGGTGGCTAATTCTGGACGAAGGCGATCGTCTGATGGACTTGGGCTTCGAGGATGACTTGAAGAAGACCATTACAGAACTCAAGAAAGTTGACGTTTCCGATACGCTGCCTGATGGAACTTCTCTCAAGCCTCTCCCCGAGCGGAGAGTTACTGTGCTCTGCTCGGCTACAATGAAAATGAACGTGCAGAAGCTAGGAGAGATGAGTTTGGCGGATGCGACATTCCTGGCGACCCAGAAGGAAGATGGCAAGGTGGATGACGAAAAGACGGCGATGAAGGCACCTGCACAACTTCACCAGTACTATACCATTGCCCCTGCCAAGCTTCGTCTTGTCACCCTGATAGCGTATCTCAAGTCTACCTTCTCCCGACGTGGAAAGACGATGAAGGCTATCATCTTCATATCTTGCGCTGACTCGGTCGACTTTCACTATGAACTCCTCCGGGATCCCAACAAAGACGAGGCGCCTGTAGCATCATCCAAGGACGCGGAATCCATTTCCAAGACTGTGTCGAAGGCAGCATACATCACTTCACCCGCGAGCCCCGAGGTTGTTTTGCACAGGATGCACGGATCTTTGTCGCAGCCAGTTCGTACGGCCACTCTGCGATCCTTCTCGGCCTGCAAATCGCCGTCTCTCCTAATCACCACTGATGTGTCCTCGCGAGGTCTCGATATTCCTTCTGTTGACTTGGTAATCGAATACGACCCTGCGTTCAGCTTTTCGGATCATATCCACCGTGTCGGTCGAACGGCTCGAGCTGGAAAGCCTGGCGATGCCCTTCTTTTCCTTCTTCCGGGAACCGAGGAGGGCTATATCGAGTTGCTAAAGGCATCGACACCTCCCACGCCGCATTCCTATGACTCGATCCTCCAGAAGGGAATGATGACCAAGCTCGAGTTCCCCACAGAGACAGCTGCGAAACCCATTGATGGCCAGTCCTACTATGGCAAGGCTGAGACGCTCCAGCTACATATTGAGCAGCGCCTCCTCGAAGACACGAAGCGACTTGAACTTGCCCGCAATGGTTTCAAATCCCATATCAGGGCGTACGCTACGCATATCAAGGAGGAGAGGAAACACTTTGACATTTCGGAACTACATCTGGGGCACACGGCCAAGAGTTACGGCCTCAGAGAAGCACCTGGCGGCATCGGTGCGGGCGTGGAGAGGAAGACGAAAAAGCGGACCAGCAGGGGTGTCGAGAAAGATCAGGATCAACCCGGAGATGAGAGGCAGAACCAGAATATTATCAGGAAGAAGAGCATTATGTTGATGAATTCTGCGGCGGACGAGTTCAATATTGGCTAGCGAGTTGCATTCCTAGTAGAGATAGAGTATTAAAAGCTGGGCAAAAAGCCCCTGGGTTTTTCCACCTGTCGTTTCATTTTATTCCCACCTACCGTTGGGTATGATTTTAGCATGCAACGTCATGATTCTTTGGACCTTGAGGCGATGACGGTGAAACGCAGCATCTCATCATGCGCCGGTATCATCATGCACCAGGGTCCGCACATGCAGATGTTATGATGCTGCTGTGATCCAGTCACAGCTTTACAGTCTGACAGCAACGGAAACGGTGCCACAAGAGGGCGTCCCCAAAGAACCCCCCGACTACTAAGGGTCCAGTAAATCCAGGCCTTTCACCAAGAGCTTGCAGGAATGACATGATTGACATTAAAGCCTCACTATGCCAGAAGGTTGGAGATGCCTGCTAGTCGGGCATGTTACCCTATAAGATCGCAAACATGGGCACCTTCTCATGCCAGAAGGGCCATTCTCAAACATCCAAACGCGTAATTATGTGTCCCAAGGACGTCATTTTAGACTGGCAGAGGGATGATTTGGTTGATGGCTAAATGTCGATCCAACGAGTCCAATCGGGGGACGAAGATGACAGCGTGGGTTGACGTCATATGGTGATGTAACTTGGCCTGGTTTACCAGCGAGATCTTGAGATAGGAGGGGAGGAAGGCGAATATAAGAGAGGGAGAAATCTTCCATAGAAAGCCAAAAAAAATCTTTCGCATCTCAAGATCCAAAGAGAACCTTGTACCTCACAAAACAAACCAACTTCAAGACAAACTACATACAAACCTACCAAACAAACCTCCTCCCACCACCACTATGAACAACGACAAGAACAAGACTGCGGGCGCCGCTGGAGACATCGGCGACACGGTCGGCGGAGCTGCCAACTTCCTCACAAGCACGCTGGGCAACACGGTCGGCGGCCTCGGTCGCACAGTCGGTAACGTCACCGGCGCAGCGACCCGTGGCGTGGGCGACACCGTGACGGCCGCGACAGGCGGAGCTGGACGCCCCATCGGCGATGCGGTAGGCAACATCGGCACAGGCGTCGAGGGCGGACTAGGCAGCGTGGCCAAGGGTGTCGAAGATGCAGGACAGTGGAAGAAGCAGTAGATAAAAAGGTGTTGAGGGGTTGCTGAGGGATGGAAGATTGTAATAATAATACTGGGAACATTACGGATGGACGAGAAGACAGTACAAACTGAATGATGGATGGAGTGTATGACTAGATAATTACCACCCTAGCCCAAATCGCACGACAAATGAAATATGAGCAACGCATCTCTTTGCAGAGCCTCATGTGCCCAGTCGTGGGTGATAAAAGATATATGACGTATCTTGCTGGCCAAACAAATGTGCGTGAATACCCAGTTTGGGAATCCTCTGGCCAGGATATAGCCTTATCGTCATCACCGAAACTGAACTCCGGTCAACAGTCCAGGCTTCAATATCAAGAGCATATTCAACGAGCAAGTCTTCCTCATGACCCAGCAAAAAGCTGAGCACACAACGAAAACAGTGGATAAATCAAAAATTACGCCTCCTATGGCCCCGAAGGACAATAGAACATGGATCGACACCGCGCTGTGCAATGCAGGCCTTCCACGCTGAACCTGCCAATTCTTGAGCTGGCCTGTTCGAAACAAGGTAAGTATGAAGAGGAAAGAGAAAGCGTGGAAAGAATGGCGGCGAGGCGGGTTTATATACAAGAATTGAGGAGTGGTCCGTGCGCGAGTGATTGCATTCTGCCGGGCGGTGTTGGGAGATTAGGTAATCTCCGGAATGCCTCCGCGCCTGGATGGCCCAGCCTGCTCCGTTCTGACGACAGGGGTTGTTGTTGCCTCATTTCGGCTCAGGGGCGGTCATTTCTTCTAGAGTGTGTCCTTTGGGAGAAAGAAGGACTGGGGGTCAGTCGTGAACCCGCAGGATGGTGAGAGGGAACAAATGATCGTATCCATAGCGACCTTCAAAATATAGTTAAGAGGGACGATTGAACGCATGTTCATAACTGTTTATCTCGAGATTTTTCTTGTGGTTATGAGCCATGGTACAGATTACAGCAGGCCCTTAAAGATCCCGAGGAGCCCACGAAGAGTTAACATGCTATCGATGTTGAACTAGAAAGCCACCACCACAAATGAAAGCAACTAATAATCCCAAAAGAACAATACCTCCAATCTCCTCGCTGTAGACTAGGACCACCCCTCAGTCGTTAACTCTGGGAACTATGTTGCATTCGATGTGCCGTTTATAACTAGGCAATCTCTGCTGGGCGGACTGAATAGGTCGGCGTGTTTAGGTGACGTGCTCTTGGAACTAGGCCATGCTAGACTAACACCAGTCTCATTGCCATGGCCCCAGGATGGCTCATCTCCCATATGTGTATAATTCATCGCAAGCGGTATCGGCGGCAGTTTCGGCGTGTTCCCGCTCATTGGGCGGGCTATGTCTTCTGTGGCTGTCACAATACGTGCCCTCTTTTTTTGTATATACATCATAAGAAGGCCTGGACTGAATCAAGAGCTCCTCGCAACTCGGCCCCAGGAGAATACTGCAGCCGAGCTGTTCTTTAATGAACCCCCACCCGTAGTAATCCTGTTATTAAAGCTCCATGATGTTGGTTCGTTTTTACTCAACCTTCTGATAGTGTGATCTTGGCCTTGGGCATGCTTCATCGGCCTCGATCTTAAGAGCAGATCATGTCACCATTCACGGCGTCAGAATTATTCGGCCCGTCAAGGGCTTAAGGACCGATGTTGTTGGTTTGATTAAGAAGAATGATCCGATACGGGTAGCCGGATATTATCGGGGACCAATTGGTATGTCTCCCCAGAAGACCCAAGTGATAAAACTTTGCCGTCCAACCGGCTTGATGTCTAACCGTCTTGCTGTCCAACCGTCTCGGTGGTGTAACAGTTTCCTCTCGTTGAGCGGCTGCTTAGACTAGCATGTAACCAATCAGAGTATCGCATACCACGCGCCGCTTAATGTCCCGTCCCGAAGATGGTGGCGAGTTACACAGCACTGTATGCATTGATGTATTCCGTTCCAGTGAAACGTCCCCAAAAAGTCAAGATTTATAGATTGGCCTCTAATAGTCTATTTAAAGCTCTTTATGTTCCCAAGGTCAAGGTCAGAACAACGACCTAAAGCAGAGTCTCAAGCAACCAACAAAGCTGTCACCAACACAGTTTACTAGGGTGGGATGTAGAAACTCTGCAAATGCAGCCTTCACAAGCGTACTTCCTTAACTCTTTCATTCTGGATGCCGGTGTCATAATTGCCGACAGAAACCTCGGGGTCAATATCGCTATTGACTCGGACTTTGGGTGAGCAAACATGAAATCTTTACAAAGCTTGTCTATCTATTACTTTGGGTTGAGGAGCTTCTACTTCCGAAGCGTAGCCTTTAAACTGGCAACCTCTTCGGGGCAGGACACTTTCCCATGCAAAGAAATAACATTCGGTGGGGAAATTCGGCGGATGTATCTCAGGGGCCTGGCCCAACAGGTGCATCCTTAATTGATCCCAGAAGGTGAAGCCTAGTAGGCAGAAAGAGTCGAACTTAACACCGGGTATAATCGAGTTATTGCCCGTACTGCTCGTAGCTAATCTAAAATATCTCATTCCAAGAGAATCAAGTCCCAAGTCTTCTCAATTACCATATCGCAGAGTTAACCTCCTCCGGCTGGCCGATGACACCGCTAGGCTTCTCAACCAAGTCCACCGCGTCCATTTGGCTGAGCATCTCGATATCTTCATTCGACCAGCCTGTAGTGTCAGCCTTGTCTCCTACCAGACATAGTACTTCACCCGTCAGCTGTATAATCCAGATGGCACGCAAGGCTCGCATTTCCTCCACCCAGCTGGGCTGCACTGCATCAACCAGTTCGTCGGGCGTACCGACGAACTCACGATAGAGTAGTGGCGTGGTATGCTGCTGCGGCAACGGGCCGAAGCACCGCCATGCGTGAGGTAATGTCTTCAGGATGTTCCAGAGAGTGTCGAGGCCGGGAAGGCTGGTAACGATTTGAAGCAGGATCTCGGGTGCTAGCAGTCCTAGAGATGCTGGCTGCTCAGACCAATTGGACTTGGCTCCGGTTGGAGAATTCATTCTGCCTCGATACATAGGCGTAGTTAGCAAGGGGCGTCGGAATAAATCAAGGCCATTATACTAAGATAATTCAGTGAAAGACGGGATACAATCTTAATCAGTATTAACAGCTGAGGAAATTTAGTAAAGATCGGACACGGCATTAATTAACCTTAACCTATAAAATGTTAGATACTAGTTAATCATGGTTTAGATTTAGATATGAGACCAGACTAAAGTTTGATACAAAGTATAAGTGGGATGGTGTTATTATTATCGGGTTAGAACGCTATTCGCCACAGCTCGTCTGCTGTCATAACTTCAAGAGCAAAGCGTCCCTAGTAGACAGGACGATTCTTGTATCGAGTTACATAGCATTCCGAGCAGTCTACTTTAGTAGCCCCTAAGCAATACAAGGAAACTAATTTCCAAATGTTAAGCTGAGGATCTCTGCAGTACGGCTCCCATATCGTCGAAGCACCTTTCTCTTAACAAAGGCTTTTACAAGTTAATTGCAAAGGCTATCCTATGATGTAGTATAACATCATGATATCTCATGAGGTCGACCTAGAAGTCTCTAGTCTCTGTAGCTTGCCCATATTTGGCGAGAGTCCTGTCAGTACTTATTAGCTTGATATAAACCGAGTTACGCTTAGAAAGTCTCACTTTTTAAACTGTGTGTCTATTTCAAGGAGCACTTGCTCTCTTTCTCATTCAGAGTTGCCTTTTCTTTGAACATCAATGACATGATAGAGGGCTGTATTGGTGCCTGCAGGTGCATCACCAGTAGGGGAGGTGGTTGGAGAAGGCCGATAGCTCCGAGCTTAAGGTTCAGGCTAGAAAGCAATAATACAGGCCTCAGAAAAGCGCACGAAACGCCTAAAGGGCTGATTAAACTCAGAGACCTAGTAAGACATCAGTGAGAGGAGAGAACAATAGCCCCCGGCCCCCCTTTATTCTTATTGGAGTTGGGATCTTGGCTAATCGACTACCCCCCAATGGCTGACCATGCATGACCTCGCCTGCAACAGGAATTGCAAATCTGGAACAGGAATTGAAAGTACGAAGGGACTAATCATCAGGGGATACTCCCATTGGCTGGTCTTCTGTTGGCGGGTGCACTCCCCTCGAGTCCAAGACACCCTAGATCGCGTGAGTGGCTCGTCTCTTTTTGCAGAGACGGCAGAGCCTCAGCAGGGTGATGAGCGGCCATTGTGATTGGCCATTCATGTTTATGTGTCGGACAAGGTACGGGGGAAACAAGACTCAAGCCTCAAGCTGCAGCCACGTCTGCATGTGCTGACAAGGGACAAGGGACACGAAATGAACAAAGCTCTTGGGCTATTGGGCACTCGGGTTTTCTCACTTCGAAAGCTGCCTAAGGGCCAACAGTGGCTTGCGTAAACTAACCGTGAGAGAATGTCCAAGCACAAGCCCCTTGCATAAAGATCTCCATCACCCAACCTTCTTTCACTCTCCGGTCACCTCTCTTCAGCCACTGCACCAGCTTCGTTATAGGTCCCTTTCCTTTTCCATCATATCAACTCAATCCGGTCTTGTTATATATCTCGTCACTTTATTGATTTATCAACTCTTTGCTTGGGGAACTTTTACCGCTGGCCTGCTCCAACTTCATGTTGCTTCGCACAACCTCCACGTCTTATGTCCTTCAGCAACAAGCTATTTCGATATGGACGGTGAACACTGTGAATTTGTTGATCCGAGGTATTTGCATATTCCATACCAGGAAAGATGGGAGTACTTGAAGGACATCATCATTCAGCTGTACATTGAAGAGGGCGAGACGATGGAGAGCCTTATAAACATAATGAAAGCCGAGTACTCCTTCACAGCTGAGTAACACATTCTTCAGTTCGCCCAACGTTAGTATTGAGATTAACAAATCTCCAGGTCGCATCAGTATCAATACCAGTTGAAGAAGTGGAATGTCAAGAAAAACGCTTCTTCAAAGACGAAGCGTCGGGCGGTTGACGAGGGTTCAAATCGAAAGCGAGCCAAGTCGCCTGATAACAGTGCCAGTGCATCAGATATCAGAATTACAAAGGGCCAATTTGAGAAAGAGATCAATAAGGAGAAGTTGGAAAGAATCCCGAATAACAACACCAAGCAAAGCCAGACGTTGAAGCTGGAGAGTTGCATGTTAGTACGCCTAGGGAGCGAGTCTCGAGTCCACTGCTGATGTCGTTCGTTTATTTAGCTTCGTGCGCTGGAATTTCTCAAAAGCGGCTCTGGCGGCCAACGCTGACCAACTCGACAATTACCCGCCGCCTCCAACTTCTCCAGCAGAAGTCATCATCAAGAGTCCCCAAAACCCTTTGACTCCTCTTACTAAACAACTTGGTCCTTCCCCAGCAACTCAATTGATGGATGGGGCAAGGCCTTCAGACAGAGCAAGTCTGTTCATCGAAGGCAAGCACTTGGAACTTTTGCAGCAGCTAGAACCTCACGAACGGAAGTAAGTCGCAGTCATGGAGCGCTGTTTCTTGGAGTGGCCATTAATTTGGAATGTAGAGTTGTCGTGGAGTGGTTGTATGATTTCTGGATGCACTCGTTCATGACGGCCAAGTACTGGGGTAGGGGGCCAATATCATGGACTCCCTCTCTCATCGCCAAGAAGAGCGTTGGCACGGTCGAAATCGAACCCTGGCCCCCTGGAGCCTCCGTTTCCGCCATTAATCCACCATCTCAGCTCTGTAGATGGAGCGTTCACCGGCGATCAAACAAGGAAACTAACTATGCGATATCGAGGCCAGCAACAGACTGCAGTGACATAGACATGGAAGATGAAACGACGTGGCCGGAGTGGAATAATCCGAGCCATCACTCTCACGCGAACTCGATGATGCTAGCACTTTTGGAAAATAGCTTCTCGCGCGTGGACAAAGAAGAACTTCCTCTCTCCACCACAGTGATTGTTGATGCGGCAGCCCGTTCGAATGGGCAGATTGAGACAGAATCCTGGGTGTTCGCCATCATGGCAAGAAGCAGGGCTGCTTTGTCGGGGAGAAAGACCCCCGAAGCCCTGAAGATCGTGCACCCGTTTCATCTTGCTGCCACATACTTGGATGGGGCTCAGAGCTGTTGTCTGATGCTCAACCATTTGATACAGCATCTCCAAGACCACAAACACCAATCCTTGGCTGCAAACTACAAAAACAAGCAAGGCATTACTGTCCTCGATTCTCTCATGATGAGCATACTTCGGTCACACACCTCAGTCGCTCCAGGAACGGTTTGCGAGGGTCTTCAAAACTGCAGCCGCTTCCCTGGTGAAGAAGTTGATATCTGCGGAAGATGGGATGCTGATTCCAAGTGTATCCGGGAACTCTACCAATCTGGCGCATCGGCTGTGCCATTCGAATGGAAGCATCCTTTTTGCCATACATCCGCACAGACCATTTGCCATTCGATCATTGCCCTTTTCATGGTATCATCATGGGGACCCGATATCAACACAGTTAGTGGCTTGTTTTCGAGAGTGTGTCACTGTGGTGAAGACCTCCAGCTGCCACCACTGCATACCCTCGTTCTAGTCGCGTTCTGCATGGGCAAGTGGGGGACCACAGGCGAGACCATGTTTGGCCTCATGGCAACTCTTGTTTGCATGCTGGTCCTTGGGGCTGATCCTACGAGAGCCACCCAGATTTCCGTGTCCACACTCCTGGGAACTTATACCAGCGAATATTGCGTGCATGAACTTATTACTCCTTCAGAGCTCGCGTCCCGTATACCCGAAGAGATCATCGAGTCATGGCCGTCAAGTCGAAAACTTGGTTGGAAAGTCTTTGTTGCCGTCCTGAATTTCGCCGTTTCCGAAAGACTTCAGCATCAGCCTCCCCAAGACCCTTCAGATGGGATCACACATGACGGGACTACAAAGGACACTGTGCCTGATTGCGATTGCATCCGTAATGGCTTCCTTCGGAATCTCCACAAGAATTCTTACTGTGGAAGCCAAGGGCTGGGAGTTCTTTGGGCTTCTTTACAAACAGAGATGTTGATCTACCGAAGAACCAGCACATCAGATCCTTGGATCTCTGATGGTTTCAACATGCAAAAGTTGCTGGATGGGTTAGATGCCGGACTGGGTCCGACCAGCATTCCGTGGTTTACACGCGGGGCGATGTCGAGGTTCACCAAGTGTGGTTGGTTCTATAACGCTGCAGATATCTCTATTCCTAGTGCGGGCGAAGCATGTCCGCTGTTTGATGTCTATTGGCAGAATTTGGCCCGGACCACGTTTATACAAACGGCTGAAGAGATATGGAGCTAAAACTGGTGCTGGATGTCAGGCAGACAAGACTGCCAATGGGAGCCTCTCAATAAAGGTGGCACAGAAGTGTAGGGGATTTCATGACATTTTCCGATGATTCTCCCTTAAAAAAAGTTCCTCATTCAGGGCTTGATGAGGTTGATGCTCAGGGATGTACAATCAATCAATCGTCATGTATCCAGACAAGGTCGATAGGGCCCGGCAAACACGAGGTGCCGTCTTACAGGTACCCGACGGATGCGATCGGTTCGACTACTACAAAGACTTTGACCTCGACAACCACGACCCGCCGAGAATTGGTATGTATCGAATCCAACCATGGCTGGCTAAACCGGACTAACCAAGGCCAGGGGCAGCTCTTAAGTCTTTACTGAACGCTGGACAACAGGCAAAGGAATCTGGATACAGCGAGAAACTTCGGACCAATAGGAGGTAGTGGGAACTTCTGTGGAGGATCACCAGGCGAATAGTCAAGGATTGTTGGCCGAGGACACTGCGAATTGGATTTCAAAAAGAATGAACAGGTAGGTACACCCGATTCTTTGGATAGCGGCGCTATTCTATGAGTATAATCGCTATGGCGCCGACTTTGGGACCAAGCTTGAAGCTGGTTGGGATAAAGACGAGGCTGCGTTGAAGCAGAACTTGAAAGAACTCTTGACACATCCAAAACTCCAAATTACTTAATGCTACTCTTCCATGATCATACTGGTGTTTGTTAGAACATCCATGTGGTCTACAGTCGTAAGACCAGCTTGCAACTTGGCAGTAGGTTGCGACGTGAGCGAACAATTGCCTGATCACGTCCGAGTGGATGGCACGGACATGGACAGTTAATGTTTTACTTCTTATCACATAACTTGGGCGCGAGAACACTGGCTCATTGAAAGAACAACATAACTTCCGTTCACTTCTGCCTCTAAGGTTTCCCTATAAAGGCAGACTGAGGTCCGGACTGAACCCAAGCTCAGCATCCACTCTCATCAGCATTGCAGAAATTACAGCACCTACAACTACACTCAGCATCCAGCATCTCTACACACTCACATCACCACAACTGCTACACTCACAATGTGCTCTCAAACTACCACTAACACTTCCTCTTCCACTTCCGCCGCCTCCAAGACCAGTGCCTCTCAGGCCCCGGTCGACATGGCTAACTCCTACAGCGACTGCGAATGCCCCTGTAACTGTGATCGACTCGTTACCTTCCCTGGTGACAACCTGTGCGAGCATTGCAAGAGGCACCACGACCAGTAAGCAAGTCACTGTGTAAGCCTTGTACGCACACTTTTTTTTGGTTAGGCTTTCGGTTTAATGTCAGACTTGACATGGACAGATCGACTGGATAACGGATTGACTAGATAGATTGACTACGGATAGATAATCTATTCTTTGTCTGTCTTACGTTTCATACAGACTCGTGACCGCTATATTAAAATGAATCTCCCTGTTAAAAAACAATCCCTAATTCTACATCACCGTTGTACTGGCTGGCATATTCGTTTCCTAGCCAGCTCTTTTTAGGGAACCCTTAACTAAACTCGATCGCCACATAACGTTAACTAAGGCGCAACACACTACTAGATACAGCCAGTGGCTTTAGGGACTTCGAGCACAGCCTACAACATGCGAACAATCCTCGATACAAGTTTATTAGTTAACCATTGCTCCAAATGTATGCAAATTTCCCAAAGGATACTATTCTGCACTCGTGGGGCTAAGCTGGCACGCAAGCCGCAACTAAGCCAAACTTGTCGTCTTTCACGCGCGCAGCATATGTGAAGAAAGCGCTGGATGAAGCAAATAAGAAGCCACAGAGGTCCGGATGATGTCGTCGGAAAGCGGCAGGCTTGTGTTGATCCGGCCGGAGATGGGAGATAACGAGGTGCTTTTTCTTGCTTCTTTTGAAGGTTGTCAAGTTACTTGTCCTCAAGCGACAACTGTCAGCTGAATTTGTTCGAAACCCGCGCTCTGGTTTGCATTAGCTATAGTGCCTGGTTGCCCTCCTTTGTTTTCTGCGATACGGCTTCCTAGAGAACTTTAAGTGCCTAGCTTTCGCTCGTTTATCCGTAATTACCTAGGCAGATATGCCGATCTATCATCTGGGTTCTCCTTTCCTTTATCTCATACACCCACCGTTTCCCCTCCCTCCAGGTTCCACCCCCATCGACCTTCGCGCGCGAAATCCAAGATGTCCGATTCGTATCCTGAATTCCCTAGAGACGAACAGTTCTGACCGTGGCACGACCAACTTCGCGCCCCCTGGGATGACTAGGGCCACACGCTTTCGTCCGCCGAGGAGAAGGTCTGGAAGGATCAAGTCAAAAAGCCTGAAGACTATAGGCTCGGCCAAGGCGATCTATGACCATTCTGAGACTTGACTTGACCCAGCGGACGATTTGTCCGTGCTAGAGGCGAACGAGAAGTCTCTGGGTGCCCGAGGCAAAAGTCAACACACACCACAAGGCCGAGATTAGGATCATCTTGGTCTAAGTCACGTCATAATATGTATAAAACATCTGACTACTCTCCTCTAAGGCTCCTTATAACTTGCCTGTATTATCTTGCCTACTCTCCTCTGAGGTTGCCCCCCCTCACAGTGCTTGTTGTAATCTACATGTGATATACCTATGCATCAATCTTGAGAGCTTGGCAAACCAAACAAGGAGCGCAATCAATCAAGTTCTAGAAACGGACCCACGGATGAAACTGCGTCTTGTGTGTAGTGCGCCCAGTTTGCCCTGAAATGCTTGGGACAGTCGTGCGAGCCAACGCCCGGTGCATGTATCAAACATGTTTTGATACAACGTACCAGGAACAATCTCTGAATAGCTTTACCCTATCTTGAAGCCACGAAGTTTGTAGATTCTGGTTCTCACTGTTTTCTATCTTGGATGGTCGTTCTGCATCGGTTTCTACGATCAAACAATCGGGGAACTAGAACCAAGACTTGCTATTGCCTCTCGAGACGTTGCAATAATATGCAAGTGATGAACGGACAAGATACTGTTGAAGAAGCGGTGTTGAACTCTTTTCCAGAATCACTCAGCATAAGTCTAAGAAGTCCCCCTTGTTCTCTATAGTTAAAAATAATAGTATAGAAATAACTCAGGGTAGAGATATAAGGTCCCTAGGATATACAATATGGGCGCGTTATTGCGCCTATATAGCAATAAAAGAAAACTTTACTAAAATGCGCCTTTAATGTTAGCAAACCTTAATATACGAGCATGCAGCTTCCAAGTACGTAATGTAGCAGAGATTGTCAACCCAAACTCTGATTTGTTCTGGGTGACTAATTTATTGATCATACTCGCTAACCTCAATGCATCTTGTTGACCTTTCCCCAGATTGCTTGGCGACGAGGGCAGTGCTCAGTTTGGCGGGTGCTCTTCCATAAACGGCGGTGCAGCCCGGTTCTAATGAAACCTTCCTGGGCCGTAAAACGGCCTTTTCCGGCATTGGGTTCATCTGCCGCCAATTGGGGCTAGTCAGTACATGCACATGGCATTATTATGATATTATGACAACTGTCACGGAAGGGGGAAACCAATGGCGACATGGCAATGGCCGGCTTGTTTGAGGTTCGGGTTTGGTGATGCGCTCAGAAACAGATGAAACACCATCTGAGTCGCGCCGGCCGCGTCGCAGGAGGCGGCAACCTGGAAAGCTCGGGGCATCAAACTATCCGATGTGGTAGCATACTACGTAGGTGACATAAATTGCTGGTGGCTGTGTCAAGTAGCGTTTGGAAGGCGGCCGCCGTGCTTCATCCCTGTTTGAGGGCAAAGCTTAAGTTAGCAATCAGCACCCCCTGGAGCGTCTACGGATACGATACGACCTGTAACCTGGGCTAGTCTGGCTTGTGCTTCGACCTATCGCGTATATTCCAGGGTCAATGAGTATAAAGAGGTGGGACAAGAACACGATGCTGTCCGAAACCATCACTACCATCTCCAGCCTCTCAACTGTACATACAACCAAACCGCCCGCGTTTATACATAAATTCAATCTCGCCTCTTAAACTATCCTCCTTTTAGCCATTCAAACACCACATTTTCGACAATGCACGCCTCCGGCCTCCTCGCCCTCTCCATCATCCCCGTCGCCCTCGCTCAGAGCAGTGGCTCCGCCTCCCAGACTGGCTCTGCCACTAGCTCTGCCGCTACCTCATCCCCTTCATCCGGCGCTGGCGGCGTGCATGTTGTCAAGGTCGGTGACGGTGGAATTACCTTTGACCCCCCGGAGGTGAAGGCTGCCGTGGGCGACGTCGTCGAGTTCCATTTCTACAAGGGCACACATTCCGTCGCACAAAGCAGCTTCAACAAGCCATGCCAGCCTCTCAACGGCACCAGCTTCTTCAGCGGAGAGTTTGACGTCCAGAACGCCGTAAGCGACAGGGTCTTCAGCGTGACCGTTGAGTCCGAAGACCCGCTATGGTACTACTGCGCGACTGGACAGCACTGTCAAGGTGGCATGGTTGGTGCCATCAACGCCCCGTAAGCTTACTCACACTATCAATCAGTCTTGACGGCAAGCCCGCTAACTTGAGTAACCATTAGTACCAGCGGACAAAGAACCCTCAAGAACTATGCCAAAGCTGCTGCCGACGCCCAGAACAACGTCGAGCCGAGCGCGACCGGTGGCGGCAAGCTTGGCTCTGCGGCCACGGCCACGTCCACGGCCTCCTCGACATCTTCTGGAACGGCCAGTTCGACAGCGAAGCCTAATGCTGGCCTTGAAGCCAGGGGCGAGATCCGCTGGGGGCTGATGAGCCTCGGCGTTGCCATGGCAGGATTCGTGGGAGGTCTTATGATGTAGACTAAAATTCCCCAAGGAATCATTGGAGAAGGTTGTACGAAAAGCTTCTATCTAGTCTCGGGGATTGATGGACTTCTACTGCCAAGAGCATTGCGGATCACCAGAGGGCCTAGCGCCGTTAGAACATGGGATCTTAGTTAATTTATAGCTGCGAGCAGCAATTAACCTGAAGCATGAAACTGAATCTTGAAAGCCTGATGCTCTTAAGTGAACCTGGACCAAACTAAAGTAGAAAAAGATCACCAAATAGGCTGGCTGAGTTCTAAAATCTAATATTAATGCTACAGAACTAGATAATAAAGTTATATACTTGTATTACTAAAGTGTATAAGG